>BQNB010022459.1:0-51274 GCA_026074375.1 Tanacetum coccineum | reverse complement strand
GTACGATGAATTTAATACTTATGTGTTAGAAAGATTCAATACTACAGCTGGAAATCCTGTCAAGAAGATTCTTCTTAAATTTAATCTATCTGATCACAGGTCAATCCTCACAGATTTGAAGGTTTCTCCACCCAAACCTAGGTGAATGACAAAGCCATATTCGTCCCCCGCTTTAATGCTAACTGTTTTTATGCAGGCTATTTAAAGATGGTGGTGGAGGTTCCTGATTCCAGCTGACTTACAAGATCCATAGCCACATGCTCATACCCGATGGACAAACATAAGGACTTCATGAAAGCTCAAGTTCATGCCTCAAAGACTTCCGCTACTCTGATACCACACATCTTTCTCGAAGTGTCGAAGTGTTAAAGTTAAAGAATTTCAAGAAAGATGCAACATTAAAGCTTTTCAAGAATGGTATGAGCATGTCGGTCCAGAAGTCGCAAGTTCACAAGATAGCAAAATTTCAAGATGGCGAAGAGATTATGCTTGGTTGATGATCTCAAGTTGCTCAAGATCACAATGTCAAATACAAGTTCAAAGAACAAGCTCAATCCCAAAGTCAATGATCACTACAACATATTCACAAGAGAAAGTCAAGAGTAAGAGCTAAAGACTAAAGATGAAGCATAGTATGCTAGGTTTAACGTTTTGTAAATTGGAGTGACCTCCCTTAGGGGGAGATTGTTGAAAACACAAAAAGTGTCGGTCACTTCCAAGTTGTAATAGTCTTAGCTCATAGTTATGTCATAATTAGATTAGAAATCTAGTCCTTTTTTTTTTTTTTTTTTGGAGGTTGACGGCTCCAAGACCCCATGGTCCTCTCCGGAGCCCGCATTACGAGCCCATGGGTCGGCCACTATAGGCACTATATAAGTCCCTCTCCTAGCCTTGGAGAGGGTTGGTTGTTTCATTTTCCATATTTCATAATACATTTCATCCATTTTTCCATCCTTTCTATCTCTAACCATATCAACCACCACATCTTCACGCTTGTTCTTGCTTTGATCTATAAGCTTAATTAGTATTCTACAGAATCCGCTTGAGCCGTTTTGAAGTTTTAGTGATCTTATTTCTGGATCGATTATAGTGTTAATGCTCTTCTCTATGTTTGTGTGTTGTTGTTGTGAATGTCGTTAAACTATGAAACATATGTTATGTTTGAATGTGTCGTATCGAGAATGCAACATCGCTGCTAAATTCAATTGGTCGTGAAGCATTATTAGTCTGGCTCAAGTCTACTAAACTCATCATTCACAAAGCCTACTTTCGGCTCAATTTTGCATATTGCAGCCCATGTTTTAATTAACATCACCAAGCTAACGCCAAATTATATCAACAATCGGCCCAAAGTTTGTTAACAACCCAGCCCATCAATAATTGCTTGTACCCGGCCCATGTACAAAATCATAAACCATCCAACACATCCGAATCCATGTGCAAAATCACAACCCAGGTCCATTTCAAATGTTATAACCGGATATCAAAAGCCCACTAACCTACAAATCTCTTTACTGAATCCCTCATAGGGGAAAAGTGTTTTAACATTAACCTATTTCCTAATAGATGCACAGTTTGCCCTAACCCTTATCTTTTACAAACGCAGTCACATATTACTTCTCTCCCAAAAACTAATACTCAGTTTATTATCACCAGATCCAAACTCCATTCGAAACACACATAAAAAACATATCTAACTCCTTTATTATCACCAGATCGTATGACTTAATCACAGATCGTTAAATCCAAACGAACCCATAGACTCAGCCACATCTAATTACTTTCGTTGAATATTGGAGGCACTAACTAAGATACGGCTGCAAGATCTTCATGGCCTTTATTGGTCTCAGGTAGGTGTTATTTTTTGTTTTGTGTTAATCGAAACAAAGGACAAATATAACAAAGTTGTTATGGTTCGGACTTTAATTTCGTATATGAAAGTGAACTTGTGTTCTTACACCAGATCGATGATGCTAATTCATTTCGTGTACTTGATCTTGATATGGTCTTGAATCATTTGAAAAGCATGAGATAAATCTGAGATTTATTATCTTTTCATTTCGAGTCAGTTTAAGGAGATAAAGATGGGTTTCATTGTGACGAAGAGTAGGATAGATTTTGTGGATTTGTTGGATTTGGCTGTTGTTGATGGTTGTGATGGATGTCAATTGTTGAATGATGTTTGACTTTCAAATCTGTTCTGTCTTTACATTTCTTTTGTTGTTTCTTTTGGTTGACAGACTTGACTCATTTGAGTGTTGACCGGGTCAACTCGGTAATACCCGAGTTGACTTGGTTTGTGTTGTGGTTTAGCAAAATGCAACAATCATAAAACGCAACCCCCTCCCCTTTTTTTCTTGAGTCAAAACGCAACCAATGTCTTGGGGGGCAAAACGCAATATAGAACTGGACAAAACGCAGTCTTGTTATGATTTGGGCAGCATGACGTTTAAGTTTTGCTATATAAATGATCTTCAACAGGCAAAACGCAACATCAAATCGCAACAGTTATGAACCAAAACGCAATCTGTACTTTTCCTTAAAAACAGGATCTGAGTTTTGTCTTTTTGGTCAAAACGCAACCAAGAACAATAGTTTACCCAGATTTGATGGCTCAATACATTGGACTTTTTAAGCATCAAAATAAAAAATATATAACCACGATGAACAGTACGTAAACAATGATGAACAGTACATGAACAGTAATCGAATACTGGGAACTGTAACCGAGACATGAACAACAAACACATGATACAATACACTCCTGCAGCTCTGATGCCAATCTGTTACCCATAAAGATTCACATAACAAGAGACATGATCCGGAGGTCGGGGAGGATTGAACAAATGTTTAGCCATATTATTTAGTGAGAGAAAGAAAAGATGTGTGTATTCTAGAGAGAGAAACACACACACCTTATTACAAGTAAAATGAATCCTCACCCCTCCAATGGCAGGAGGGGATATATATAGCACGGGACGCACATTCTATTACTACACATTCGACATTTCTGTCCCTGTATATCGGCCTAATATAAACTATGTAAATTTGTGTTTGCCGTCATAATTTGTTGGGCTAACAGCTATGATAGTCTCAAAGACTCCACTGCTAAACAATTGTTGATGCCTTTAATATGATGAGCAGAGATTTAAAAACTACTGTGTTTTTAGAAAATGTTTAGGTATCTTCATTTTGTGACTTGGTTAGACTTGTACTTGTACTTCGTTATCATTTATTCTACCTAACTATAAGATAAATTTGAATATCAGCATGAAAGTAACAAGTCGCAGTACTTTAATGTGGTTAAAGATGATTACAAACCTTGCTTAGCCAGTGTTTTTTCCAATGTCAAACCAAAGAGGAAGAAGCGTGGTTTTGAAAGAAACTATGTGTTAAGGTCTGTTAAAGAAAGAAAGAGGAGGCTGGCTATGTCACTCGATTCTCTGTATGGTCAACAAGCAAGTACTACTCCAGCCCCACCAAAAACAAGATCCTAGAGTGTCAACGGGGATTTCATTGTAGCCCTGAATTTGAAGAGGTGCAGTACATCTAAACACGTAATTCTTTCCTAGTTTAACAATCCTAATTTCAAATTTGTCTTAAACTTATTGAAAATTATTTTATAGGATGTGTCTGGAGTGCCAAAATTAGGTCAATTAATGAATTGATGACATTAGAAGTGTTTGTAGAGGTTTGACTCAACTTTTTATCAAATTTAACAAAGTATTTACATTTTGTTCATTATAATGAATGTTAATTGTTTTTAGCAACTGTTAAGACCACATAATTTCAAAAAGGAGAAGGTAACTCTGCCTGATGGTTTTGCTAAATTTATAAAAATGCAAGACCCTCCAGAATATCAGTTTCCATGGGGCTATCGAGACATTGTAGTTACTCGAGCTTCCTGGTTAGGTTTAGCCTGTCTAGACCTAGCAAAAGACGTCTGGTTGCATGACAGTGTAAGTAAATTAATCTTATTATGCATATGTATCTAATGTAATTATACTTAACTGGTGAGTTAATTTAAATTTTTTTCCCTACACAGCACCTTGATTTATGGGTCGATCTAATGTGGTATTTTAGAGAACCCGACGCAGATTGGGCCATGGTAAGCCCTAATTTCTCACCATCTATACTAGGTGGAACAATGCCTGACTATTATTCCAATGGCGTAAGGTATCTAGTGGTGTGGTTAGATGTATGAGCTGGTTGTTTGTCTTTTATTTATACTATAATAATGTCACATTACTCATTCCTGAAATATATAACTTTATATTGTTAAATAGGTGTATTTCCTGACAATCAACTCAAAGAAGCACTGGTGTCTAGCCTGAGCTTCATATCTCTACTGGAGTTGTTGCGTTTTATGATAGTCTTGGTTATGTCTGCGGAAATAGGATACCATGGTGACGAACAATGAAGAGAAACTTGCCACAGCAGCTTACCTTGTATCTAAACCATCATGGTGTTTTAAAGAGCAAGGGCATATCAGTTGAGTCGTATGAGATCAAATACATGTTTCCAAAGGTTGTTGAGCAACCAGACCTATACAGGGACTGTGGTGTATGGTTCTATATTTTTTTATACATATTGAGCCGTAAACTACCATTGACAGTCAAAGACCCTCTACAAACAGCCCTAGCCATAGTCGTGAACGATCCTTTAATCTTTTCGGAGGTCACAAGAATGAAGCAAAACCATATGTTTTACCCCATTCGATATGCGTACATACCACTATAGGTAGGGTGTAATATTTCATGGAAATATAATCGTTTTTTCTTTTATTCTGTTAAGGATAATTAGATTTCTTCGTTAAAAAGTCTCTCATTTGTTTTAGTCTCTTTGATAATAAACTTTAATTTGAAAATGGCAACACTAATCCAAGTACACAACACTAAATTTTCCCTATAAGTTAGGTCTATTAAAATTAAATGCTCTAGTTTAATATATAATTAAGTCACCCTCTTCACTTTAAATCTTCACAATCTACAATTTAAATCTTTACCCAAAATCATCCTTTATTTTATTATTTAAAGTTTCCAATAATGTCAGACTACATACCATTTGAAATTCAAATCGAGATAATGAAAAGACTTCCAGTCAAGTCTTTGCTCCAGTTTCGTACTATATCAAAGTCTTGGAAGTCTTGCATAGACTTTGCCACCTTTTTCTTTAATTACGGTGTTCATAACTCTATCAATGATGTATTTTATTTAACCTACAATCATGGTTTTCAAGGTTCTATGATATTTGTAGATGAAAATTTAATCCACATCCCAGTTTTTAGAAACCTTATATAGCAATATGTGTCTTGAAAAACCTATTGGTACTTTCTCAGGGATTTGCAGGGCTTTCTTCATATTGTAATAACAATGCTCTGGTTTGTATTGCGAACCCATCGATTAATAAAGAGATTAGGGTTTTTATCCCAAATAATCAAGCAGATAATTGTAAGATTCTTTTAGGCTTTAGTGTCCAGCCCCACAACCTAGACCCAACCGTTGTAAAAATTTCATACCCGTCCTCTAGGGAAGGAAATTGGTCTGTTTATGTATTACACTTAGCTCTCTTACATGGAACCAACTTGACATTAATCGTTTGCCTCGTGACTCAATTAGATTCAAACGGTCAACACAAGCAGTTGTTGGTTAATTTATTTATTGGGTTGGTCATGAAAGGTTAAATGCCTATAATGGTGAGAGTTACAAGCATTACCTACTAGTTTCATTTGATATAATTAACCATCGCTTTAAAGTCATCGTTAATGCGAGGTCTTTTGGTTCCGTTATATGTTTCCAATCTTCGAGACTCTCTCGTACTGTGTGGAAATATACCTACACCTGCATACTATGTATTTGTATGTTGCCAGTTATCAATTGATGGTGGTGTTATAACATTGGCTCCGGCAATCATAACTATGCCCTCCCATCATTTTCTCAAATTACTGGGTTTTAATAACCATGACTTACCAATAGTGGAAGCAGCTACTGGCCATATTATGGGTCACACAGTGTACATGGAAAATTCACAATCATTTGAGAATGTGACTATCCAAGGAAATGCTGGTTCATTCTTCGTTGGTGCTTACAAAGAGTCATTGATTCTTGCTGCTTACCCAAATCATTCACTTCATTGTGCAAGCTAATCTTTATTCATTTATCTTGAGTGGAGGTTTTATGTGTCATGTGGATTGGGTGAAGGTTTTCAATGATGGCCTGTTGTGTTTGATAATTATGTAACCGTCGTTTAAACATGTGGTAATCGTAGTTTAAAACTTGTTGTCTATAATAAGATATTCTAGTATATTTTGTTTAGATTGTGGTACTCTAATGTTTCCCAGTTTTAAGTGTAGGATATTATGTAATTCTCCTATGCGGGTCGGTCTGTACCTACATATCGACCACCATGACATGATCTTCTATGCCAGTTAGTTCTAAACTTTGTCTTTTTATGTTTTTTTTTCATTTACCAGTAGAATTAGATACAACTTTCGTCTAAAATTGTTTATCTTGAAACAACTTAATTGTTTAGATTTTAACAACCACATTAACAAATTACTTAGGTTATTGATGTAATTTTTAATTAGTTTTATATCCAACGGTGTTTGTCAATAAGCCTTGTCCATAAGGTTAAAATTCGTATATTGTGATACTAGCAGGTAATGGTATTTAAGTTGAAGCTTTAATACTAGTACTTTATTGGTTTGGTTTAATTAATTTCTATATATACATATCATTCACGATATGCATTACATCAGTAAAAAACCAAATGAGTTCTCTTAAGTTCAAGGTCTTTTTAGTTTATGAAGAATTAGAATATGGTGTGTTACTCCCAAATCATGTAAATTACTTGAATCTAGTGCGTTATGTGAAGAAGAAGTTCACTGTTGGTGATAGAAACCAAATATATTTATCGTACAATATCGGTTCTAACTCAATCTACATCATAGACGATGATGATGTATCTTTTTAGGTGAATGAAGTATCTGGAGAAAATAAAGGTTGTTTTTTTTACCTAAAACGTTTTCATCAAACTAGCTAAAACTAAACCAACGAGTGATAGCGCCAATCATAAATGCTAGACTTTAATTATTTTTTATTTTTTTTTTTATGTCAATTCGAAAGCCTTTAGATATATATCTGAATGTTTCCTTGTTTCCCAACCTAAATTTTATTAAGGATTGGAAAAAACACAACCTCCTTATGAGCGGTTTAACCCCACCTCAAGCACCTAGACTTATTACTAATTATAAGCATAATAATGGATTCGTGAAACATTTACTACGTGATTGTTTTACAAAATCTACGGGGTGAATTACATTTCTTGTTTTACTATTGGACACAAGTATTTTTCGTAAGTTGTTTCCAAAGTGTTGTACAAGTGTATGATATCAGATACTGCTGAATATTATTGCTAAGCTACCTTATTGTAGTTGAAGTCTCCTATTTATCATGAACCGTTATTTTGCTTATTGTAATAAGACTCGCGAGTGCTTTCATGGAAGATCGTATCGGGACTGGCAATTCCTCTCACCTTTACTTGGGTCACTAGTTCGCGTTGTTCGAAGTTGGGTGTATAGTTTTAACATTGAGAGTGTTAGGTTGTTGGCAAGCAATCCTGTTACTTCGAGGGGCACAGAACATCTTAGTTAAGGCTTGGGGTCATGAGCTTAGTGCCATTATACGATTTTGGATATGAATGGTTTTCAGAGTTCTACTAGTACTTCGATCTTGTGGTTCCACCCTGTTTTACCGATAAACCTATGATTTCACCTCTCATCCTTTGTGTTGTCTTTTAGAATGTAATTTCTGGTTCTAGGGTATGAAGATTGTAGACGGGAGCCGTGGGAGATTATTCAATGAAGACGGGTTATGTGTTTTCTCTAAAGTCCTATGAAATTGTTTTATCTTTAACTCACTTAAGCTTTTTATCACAAGAAGAACCCAAGTGTAACACCCCCAAATCTGGGTAGCAACGGAATGTTGAATATCCGAGGGCGTTACTTCATAGATCAATAACACAAGATATGAGAACGACCACTAAACGTGTTGTTTTAAAAAGATACATTGGATTAACAAAATGCTTGTTCATTACATAAGCTCATGGCTTTAAATTGTTTGGCAATATAAGTAAAGATATCAGTTTATAACAAATGTTTCCAAAATGTAATACGCCCAAATCTTTAGTACAGACTCTTTCTAAAGAGTGACCCCCAATGTATCTGAGCACCTCATGACTTATTGACCTGAGAAAGCATGCTTAAAATTTCAACATAAAGTTGGTGAATTCATAGGTTTATGTAAATCATTAGTAGGACCGTAAGATTTCCAAGTGTATGATTAAGCAACAGATGCAAACATCATAAAAAGTAATTACATTTTCCTAAGCTCATGACACTGAAGCTCGACATGTATGAATGCAATAATTTGCCAATAAATGCCTGTGAATGATGTTGTAACCCGCAACATCCTAAATCCGACATGGTATACGTTTGTTGTCTGGCAACCCGGCATAGTGAGCGCTACTCACCCAAACGGGGAGGTCAATCCCAAATAGATCTATGTATAACATTCGCGCTAACAACCTAGTAATTGACAGTTCATGATAAAGGGCTCAGTGGGTTATCGCTACTTACGGAAACACGTAATCATAGTATAAAATGTACACTTGCGTCCAATTTGTAAAATAAAGCATGTTCTCACCCCAAAGATGTAAATCATTTAAATAATTGTAAAACATAGGGCTATGAACTCACCTTAGTAAATAGTCCTCTGAAAATGATAAATATATCCAAGTATGGCGAATGAATCACACCTTTAAATACCAAAGTAAATACGACCAGTCTTAGTCTACAAGTTTAGGCTAGCGACTCAATGCATAAACTACAATAAATTGCTAGTTTATATATATTGTTATCACTTGTGTGGTGGTGCACATGTTTAATGTATTTGTCGTGCTTGATGGCTCTTGGGAAGGTATACGATTACACACGTTCAAATATATGTATAAACGTTATTAATAAATATTCATATTTATTAAGTCGTAGTTTAACTCGTATAATATCCGGTAAATATATAACTCGTCTGGTATGTTAAGTGGTTATTAAGATCACCTTTGTTCATGAAATACCCTTAGGTTTTCTATATTACAAAAACAGTCCCTATGTTTAGGAAAATATAACATTTACACTTTAAACCCCTAGGTTTCCATAATTACACTTTTAGTCCTTTAGTTTTACAACAATTTACACTTTAAGTCCTTATATGTTTCAAACAGCCCCTTAAGTTTTAGAAATGTCAAAACAGCACCTAGAATTTATAGAAAACAGTTTTGACAGTTTAACCCCCAAGTTTACAAGTTTGCACTTTTAGTTCCTTAACTTGAAAAAGTCACATTTTAAGTCCAATTAAGTTCTAGCAAGTGGCATTTGGTTTTAATGGACTCTAATAAGCCATATAAGCTGGGTCAGCTTATAAATAAGCTTGGATGAGCTTAATTTGGCTTATTGGGCCTTATTGGACCCGTTAAGGTCCAATAAGCAATCTAAAGGTCCAATTGAGTTTTCAAAGCCACATAAGCCTTCCTTAAGTTTATTTATTCTTATTTTAAACTGTTAAGCTGAAAAATAAGCTCGGGTGAGCTTATTTGAGGCTTATGGACTTCGTGGATCATGATAATGGGCTACCAAGCCCATTTAGGGTTCGGTTATGTTTACGCTTTAAACGTTAAGGTCCATATAGGTTCAATAAGCACATTAGGTCTCTTAATAAGCACAAAGAGCTTATTAATCAACCATGGGCTCATATTCACGGCATGTTAGGCCTGTTAGGTTTAATGGACCCATTTATGGCTCGTTAAAGTGTCTTACGTATATTGTTTATTCCAACAAGCTCAAGGACCTTATAAGCCCTCGATAAGCTCAAGTGAGCTTATTTATAAGTTATGGACCTCAACCCTCAGACTGTTGGGCCTGTTGGGCCCATACGTGGGCATGCTTGGATTTAACGAGACCATCAGTGGCCCGTTAATCTCTCTAGTGGTCCTTAGGTTTCGATATCATTCTAATATCCAATGTAAGCTTAGTTAGCACGTATAGAGGTCGCATTTGTCCCATGCAAATGTTTAAACGGTTCACGTACTCCTTCCCAAGCCATAACATCGTGTTTCCATAAAAAGTTTACGTATACTTTTTGAGGAATTCATGCGTATGACTTAGCGTTCACATTGGTTTCTAAGTTTTCATCTTAAGCGAATACACTTAAGCCTTAGCTTGTTGTTAAATCATTTTGTACATGTTCCTTTATATCTTAACACCACACAAGGTCGTATACGCGTATAAATAACGCGTGCAACATGTATGTTTTGTATTTATTTTGCCCTAGCTCATGTTAGCGTAATATTTACATGTTAATGTGACATAATGACTAGTAAACAAAGAAACAAGTATAGTACGAAGTGAGTTTAAGCTTGTACATGACTTACAAGAGGTCCTAGAGTCTTGAAGACGTATCGTGTAGTTAACCCAAGTCGTATATCCTAATCCTAAGCTCCAAAGCTTATACAAATACCCAACCTTAGCTCGTGTATTCTCCTAGTGCACTCGTATGACTACTTAGTAGTGTTTATAGGTTCAAATGAATTAATGAAGATGTTTGTTTGTGGTTTGTAACTCGAGACAAGAGAGAAGGACAATGTTTTATTTGTTTGAGTGTTTGTGAGTTGTAAGAGTGCTAAATGGTAAATGTGAGTGAGTATTTATAGGCAAGATATCTAGTTACATCTCCTAGTCCCTCAAACAAACCAAACTGTGCCCTAGTCTTGGTGGTTTTGTGGTTTCTAGTTAATCAAACATGGTTTTGTTAATACTACCTAGGTACATCTCTTAATTACAATATTTTGGTACAAGATTTACCAAAATTATGGAAATCTTATGGTTTGTGTGTATATTTGCTAGCTAGCCACGACTTCAAGAGAGAAAAAGGGATCCAAGGTGGTCTTTATCCATTGTATATTAGCTAACTAGGAACATTACGTACTAGTTTTAATTACATAGTATTTGTACATGTACTTAAGGAGATTTTAAGGATGTTCCTAGTTGGTTTAGTCCCCACATTTGGCCAATATGGCTTAATAACATAAGAATTGATTAAATTTTGTGTTTAAGGTTTAAAAGTGGGTGTTGTTTTGAGTCTAGGTAAGTCTAGGTATTTCCGAGGTGTGTCTAATTGTATTTTATTGCGAAACGTAAGCCTTTTACGTGACCAATAAAAATAAAATACGCAAAGTCAATAATTATCTTTCTAATAATTACATAACACTTGTTTAACGTAAACCTTAATTTATTTGATGACCGTTTACGTTAAATGATTATTTCTAGTCTACGCGATTTAGTTAAAATTTAAATTAAAAGTAAACGCGTATTAGACCAGAATAAATAGTGACGAATAATAGGTGTTGTAAAATGACCTGAAATTGAGAAATGTTACACCAAGATGGTAATCCAAGCATTGAAGGATCTAAGTTGGATAGAATCTATTCCGGATGAGCTTCTACAATTCAAATTACAAAAGGTTTGGACCCTGGTGGATTTACCAAATAGCAAAAGGGCCATAGGCACTAAATGGGTTTACATGAACAAGAAGGATGAAAGAGGCATTGTGATAAATAACAAAGCAAGATTGGTTGCACAAGGATACACACAAGAAGAATGAATAGACTATGATGAGGTTTTTGCCCCTGTTGCCAGAATTAAAGCAATTAGGCTATTCTTAGCCTATGCCTCATTTAAAGACTTTGTGTTGTACCAGATGGATGTCAAGAGTGCTTTTCTTTATGGAAAGATTGAAGAGGAAGTCTATGTTTGTCAACCACCAGGATTTGAAGATCCAGACTTCCCTGACAGAGTATACAAAGTAGAAAAGGCACTTTATGGATTGCATCAAGCTCCCAGAGCTTGGTATGAAACCTTGTCAACTTATTTGTTGGACAATGGGTTTCAGAGAGGAAAGATAGACAAGACTTTGTTTATCAGAAGGGTCAAAAGTGATATTCTGTTAGTTCAAGTGTATGTGGATGATATCATTTTTGGTTCTACAAAGAAGTCATTATGCATTGAGTTTGAGAAGATGATGCATAAGAAGTTTCAAATGAGCTCTATGGGTGAACTCACATTCTTCCTAGGACTGCAAGTGAAGCAGAAGGAAGATGGGATTTTTATCAGTCAAGACAAGTATGTGACTGAGATTTTGAAGAAATTTGGTTTTACTGATGTCAAGACAACAAGCACACATATGGAAACCCATAAGCCTTTGCTCAAAGATGCAGATGGTGAAGATGTAGATGAACACTTGTATAGATCCATGATTGGATCATTGATGTATCTAACTTTTTCAAGGCCTGATATTATGTTTGTAGTATGTGCTTGTGCAAAATTCCAAGTCAATCTTAAAGTTTCACATCTTCACGCTGTGAAAAGAATTTTTAGATATCTTAAAGGTCAACCAAAATTGGGCCTTTGATATCCTTAGGATTCACCTTTTGATTTGATGGCATATACTGACAGTGACTGTGCAGGAGCAAGTTTAGATAGGAAATCCACAACAGGAGGTTGTCAACTCCTATGGTGCAGATTGATCTCATGGCAATGTGTAACAACCGGCAATTTTCAGAATTTTAAATGACTATTTTACCCTTTGACTTTTCGGGTCCGACTTGACTTTTTGACTTTTGATCTTTTATTGTCACATAAAAACGATTACCGCGTAACCGGAAATTTTTCGGAACATATTTAAATAATAAATCACATTTATTATTACATATATCTCATGTACAAATTTATTTTTAACTTATTTGACTTGAAAACGAAAAGATATATGTTATTCCTAAGTTGACTTATCAAAAACGATCCGCTAAATCATGTTTTCACGACTCGGATTCTAAAGCAATTTGATGTAAAACAACATTCCGGACAACTTTTTAGTTTTGGCCGAGAACCAAAAACAAGTAGAAGATGACCGAAATACCCTCGCAAAATTTTAGAAACAAGAACAACGCGTACCGACCCGAAAATAATTAAAATATATTTAATTATCACTTTTTATTAAATAAAAGTATTTAATAAATTATTTATCATATTATTCAGAAACGTTTGATAAAAACCCAAATGTTCGAGTCAGAGTTGTATTTTTACGGACAAGCTTACCCGAGACACCCAATGACTACCAATTAAATAATAAACATTTTAAATATTTTTTTTAAACGTTTATGAAAACTAGTCATGTAAATACTCATTTTTGTGGGAAAAAATCATTTGGAACACAACAGTGTAATTTTCGTGTTTTGAATCATCCGTTAACTAGCCCAAATGAGTCCCGAACCAATATTTTACAAAATATTACACAGTTGGTCCTTCTAGTAAGAATTTACAACTTTTACCCTAAACTATCTTACACTTGTCTCTTTTTTTAAAGTTTCCAATATAAGTATGTAAACATTAGGGTTAGTTCATTTTAATAACAAAAAAACCCTAGCCTCCCTCTCTCTCTTTTCAAGCCGCCGGCGCAGCTCCGGCCATATTCCAGCCACTCTCCGGCCGCCACCACGCCGCACACCATCACCACCTTCATTATCACGCCATCATCAACATCATCACCACCTCGTCACCATCTTTATGATCACCCCCTTCGCCACCACTACTGTCGTCTTCACCCGACGCCACCACCTCACCATCGTCATCCCCCCAACATCATCATCTCCACTACACGGACACCACACCTTCACCATCAACTCCACCACCGCTGCCGCCATCTAAAATGCACCACCACCATCTTTATTAGTCGATCGAAACCTCCACGCCACCAACAAGCACCTCCACCTCATCTCTACACCACCATCGCAACCCCTCACCTCCACCCAACCACCACAAAGGGTGCGTTGGTTTAGAAGAAACGACCATAGGGTGCGTTTGGTTGTTATTAACAGCACCAAGGGTGCGTTGGGTTTTCACAGCCGAGTAGGGCATGTTTGGCTTAACAAAAAACGTTAAGGGTGCATTTGGTTTGATAGTTTCACCGAAAGGGTGCGTTTGGATGTGCAGAAACGCCACAAGGGTGCGTTTGGTTGGTTGTGTAACAGCCTAGAGTGCGTTTGGTTTTGCTCATCTTGGTAATTATCGGCTAATAAATAAAATGCAAGCTTTCGTAAAATAAAATCGGACCTAATGGTGGTATTGATTAAATAAAAGTGTCTTTCATTTATTTTTCGGTATTGTGTTTTATAAACTGTTAGGGTGCGTTTGGATATGCGGTTTACAAGCAGTAGGGGTGTTTGGATATGCATATAACAGCACAAGGAGGGTGTTTGGTTCGCTGTCCATTAAGGGTGCGTTTGGGACAACAACCCGTTAAGGGTGCATTTGGTATAGCAGCCCCTAATAAGGGTGTGTTTGGTTTACTTATATTTTTGTTTCCTATACATACATTCAAACCATTTAACATCACAACCTCAAAAGAAACAATCTAGGAGAAAACAGAGAAAGGGCACTAAGATACCTCAGTCTAGTGTTCCTACATAACCTGTAGCAGATGAGGCTGTTTATAAGGAGAGGGGAGACAGTGTGGAAAGGGCTGCCACTACTGCTTCTAGCTTAGAAGTAACGGCAGGATAGTGGTAACATCATTAGGACCCAATCCACGGCAATACCTAATGTTCCTCTTCCTTAGGGAAATTTGGTTCAGGTGTAGGACAAGCAGCCAAGAAATCATGAGGGCGACCTGCTTACACTAGGATTGAGCGTTTGTCTAAACAGATCCAATGACACCTCTCTCAAGAGTTACACACACTTAGATGTGGTTTGAGGACAGACTAACTTAGAGGAATTGCGGCTTTATACAACAATGTTGATGGTTCTTGACTTGGAGACAACAAAGACTGCTCAAGCAAAGGAGATTGCTAGTTTGAAGAAGAGAGTCAAGAAGCTAGAAAGGAAAAGGAAGTCAAAAACTCCAGGGATAAAAAGATTATTAAAGATTGGTAGATCTGCAAGAGTGATTTCCTCTGAAGATGAAGGTTTGGGTGATCAAGAGGATGCATCCAAATAGGGGAGGAAAATAGATGACATTGACCAAGATGCAGAAGTTACATTGGTTGATGAAACTCAGGGGAGGTATGATGATGCATCAAATGTATGATAAGATGTTTTTAATGGTGCAGACGTGTTTGTTGCAGAGCAATGTGAAAAAGTTGGTTGAAGAAGTCGTTAGTACCCTGATTAGGTGCTGCAAACCAAATCCTACTAAGAGCGCACTTTGGTCAACGCATTGGCTGAATTGAGGAGTGCAACACCTCAGGTCTGTGGTACAAGATGTCCGTGCAGCGTACAATCACAACAACTACTTCACAATACCCAAGCTAAACATCTTACTTTTCGAGACTGGTGCAATTCCAATAAGAACAACCCAACATCAATCCTTCAAACATCAAGGATACAGCATAGCTAAGACAATTGAATGAGGAAGCTTTGGCAGAGAAAAGAACAAATACATACTTGATGGAAGAACTTGCTTTTACGTACAAGCTGGAGAAGAGAACAAGCAAAAGACTATGCAAGAGAGAAGGCTGAGAACGTTAAGAGTACTATTTCTGGGTAATGTGCAAGCAAATGTAGCGCTGATAGGTTATTGGCTGCAAAGATTGCAAGAATGAGAGCAAGAAGAATTGACAGATGAAGCTAGGCAATATTGTTTGTAGAAACTTTGGAGAGAGAAGATAAGAAACACGTTTGCAACATTAAGAGCTCAAGAACTTAGGAACAAGACACAAACTACAGCACAAAAGACAAGTACAATGTTAAATTATCTAAACACTATGGCTGGTTCAAGCAAGTCAATTAGAACACGTATTGTGAAGTAGAAGTTATTTGATAAATCCATGACAAGGATAAACAAGTTTGTTGATATGGATACTGATTTAGTGAAAGAGAGCTCAAAGAAAGTTGAAGCAGAGATGGCACAAGAGAGTAGTTCTAAGAGAGCAGGAGAAGAACTAGAACAAGAGGTAGCAAAGAAACAGAAAATGGAATATGATAAAGAGAAAGAAGATCTTAAACAATGCTTTGAGATTGTACAAGATGATGAAGTGGCAATTGATGCCATATGATGTGTGTTTTACAAGCTTTAAATTTATAATACTAGAAATACCGATTTTGACTAAAAACACAACACTCGGGAAGTATACCCGTTCGTGTATAGTATAGCTTTAGGTAAGTCCGGGTCGTTCCACGGGAATTGAAGTTTTCACAGTTTGTAATTAAGGTGCTAAGGTAAATAAGATTGTCACTATTCAAATTAACCAAATCTTACATATATCGGATATTATAACGAAAGCAATTAAAAAATGATTCAATCAAATGATTAATGTATGTTTGTTTAGGCAATGATCACTAAGAAAATGAAGTGTTTGGAATAGTGTTTATAAGTTTAGAGAATAAAGATTTCACAAGTTACAAATCCTTTTGCCCTTTAAATATAACAAGTGATTATATCGATTAATAATAACAAATCCTTTCGGCCTTTATAAGTTATTATAACCAATATATTAAGTGGAATGATCAAACACATATATAAAAGAACTTGATGTGTCTTTTACAAGCTTTAAATTTATAATACTAGAAATACCGATTTTGACTAAAAAACAACATCGGGAAGTATACGTTCATGTATAGTATAGATCTTAGGCAGTCCTGGTCGGTTCCACAGGATTGAAGTTTTCCAGTTTTGTTCTTAAGGTTGCTAAGGTTTAATTAAGATTGTCAGGATCAAATTAACCAAATCTTGCATATATCAGATATTATAACGAAAGCAATTAAAAAATGATTCAATCAAATGATTAAGGTATGTTTGTTTAGGCAATGATCACTAAGACAATGAAGTATTTAGAATAGTGTTTATAAGTTTAGAGAATAAAAATTTCACAAGTTACAAATCCTTTGCTTTAAATATAACGAGTGATTTAAATCGATTAATACAAAATCCTTTGGCCTTTATAGGTTATTATAACAATATATTACGTGGAATGATCAAACACATTATAAAAAACGACCTTTCGGCCTATATTTTTTATAAAATATGTTTTTATCTATACATATCCACTTACTACCTATCAAGATCACATTAGCTCAAACAAAATAGGATTACTATCCATATTTCAAAGAGATAGATAGATAACAATCAATAAATTTCCAGTGAAAATTCAAATTAAGAGAGTTGTAGAAATTATACCAATGTTTACAAGATTAAAGAAGGCGATTACAAGTTTTCCCAACCAAAAACTATTATCAATAACCCAAGATAATCTCTTACATTGACCGAACCTTTCAAGGTGCTGTCCCCCCCTTTTAGATTCATGATTATATGGTGAGGATTGATGAGAAAAATTTTGTGGAAGTGTGTGAGATGGTTTGTAGAATGAGAATGGATTGAGATTAAAATGCTTTGAAGATGAAAATCCGTCCTCAATTTATAGGCAAGTTTGGATGAAAAGTGCGGCGCACTTAGGAAAAAGTGCTGCGGACTTTGGGTGTTAATGGGATAGCATTTAATGGTTTTACTGGAAGTGCGGAGCACTTACAAATAAGTGCGGCAGGTGCATTTATTAGACTTTAATTCTTCAGACTTTGGGAGAAAGTGCGAGTACATATATAGTGTGGCGGTTTGGCTTCAAAGGCACGTCCGAGCCAAATATTATAAGAGCGAGCGTCACATTCTTGAACTTTTGCTAGAAATCTTTATTTTCTGTGTATTCGCCTCCCACGTGTTAATATTATTCTTGCGCTTGGGTTTTTCTTTTCTTTTTTTTATCATCATGCGGGTCTGTCGTGGTCTTCAATTGAAAAAAACCTTACCGCATTTCAAGCTAATTAAGTACCCAAACGTTCAGGCATGATCACAATTTACATAAATAACGCCAAAGAAGTATGTATAATATGGGCGATATCACATCCTCCACTTAGCTTCTTGCTTATCTCAAGCAAAGGAAGCGAAAAATAAAATCATTTGTCGTGACGTGGAGAAAATTTGGATTTTTATAAGAGTTTCCATTTTAGATAACTTTTTAGGCATAGACATATAACATAGCACCTCACACAGGGAAAGTGTTTGTTTTTGAATTCACATGAGTCACTTAGATAGGGTTTTATATTTATGAAGTCACTCAATTACACAGACATAATTTAGGTCGCTACCATATGCTTGTACTAGACACATAAACATGCTCGTTGCGGCATGAGCACCTAGAGAAAAATTAAAGTGGCAAATCGTGATATCGCATAGAGGGTGAATCGAGATAATGATTCAATGTTTAGAACTTTGCCCTCGTACTTGAAACTTTTATTATTGTTTTCTTTTTTTTCTCTTTTTTTTACTTCTAGATACCACGAAAATAGGCCTGGGCACAAACTTCTTTTCATTGAGCACTTTTTTTGTTTGGGATACTTTGGGGATCTCAACATTAACACGGAGTGTGCAGATACATAATTGCCTAGGGATTTATTTCACCTCTTATCTCGACTTTGTCTATAATTACTCACTATGGTCTCGTAAAGATGATCAAGCAAAGTTAAATTTTGGAGCTACTAAATTGCCGGGCCCCACTCCTATAAAATTTTCAAAACCAAATAACAATCTCCGAAAGGCCAGATTACATGGGCAAACATGGAGGGAATGATTAATTTTTCCTTTCGCCTAACCCTTCACACTTATGTTTGAACATTGCTCAATGTGAGACCTGATAACTAGCGAAACATAGGGAAATTAAGGGAAAATGGTAACTTCCCGGGGTTAGAGAGATATTAGTACGTAGGAGTATCCTTGAGTGATTTCATTAGTTCTTTTTTGTGAGGAGAGAGAGTCCTCCCCCTTAAGTAGAGCATTATGCGTAAAATTGAAACTTCCCGGGGCTCATAAGTGCTTGGCTGAATTATGAAGGATATGGCACGAAACAAAGCGCCAAGCATGTGTATTTTACCACACATGTAATATAAATCTCTAATTATATAAGTCTCCAAGTGTAAAATGCCAACCACCAATCCAAGCTCCACCTGTTTTATTTAATCTGCAAAATAGACACAACTACAAGAAAAACATTAAATACAAAAGCGCACTTTCGTAGGCACCACGGTTGCATTTAGCGCATGCAACAAGCCTTTAAACCCCTCGGTGTCCCGAGTGGACGAGTTATAGTCTCGTGAGGGTTTCCAGCGAACACACCCACAAAGTTCGATAAATTTCTTTTTGGATGCAGAAATCGAGATACGCGACACACCGGCCGAATGCGTGACATACTTAAAGACTGCAAAGTTTTTTTTGTTATATATATATATATATATATATATATATATATATATATATATATATAGTTTTTTATAGGTTTATTATTATTTACTATTACTACTATTATTATTATTACTATACTTAACTCGATTTAAGATTCCTTAATGATACGGTTTAAGTGGGAATGATCCACTCTTAAAGCTTGAAGATATGATATTTTTAGAATATATTCACAAAATGGATATTCATTTGTTTTAATCACTTGATAGTCCCTTTTTGCTGTTTTAATAGGTTTATCTTTTCTGATTTTATTGTTAACGATAATAGGATGTGGTGAATCTTTTTGAGTTTTCGGAGAATCATCGGACTTTCCACTCCTGGTGAATACGACATTCACTTGCAAGGTTGTGGTTCAGTCCTATCGGTTTGTTCTGAAGATACGTTTTGAGATTCCGACAACTCATCCATTTTTCTTTCCATATTTTTAATTTTAATTTGGAAATTCTTTTCATTTTGCTTTATTTTTAAAATCATATCATTAACGTTGTTCTTGAAAAACATACTTATAACTCTTTAATCATCCAAGAATTTAGTCATTAATTTTTCAAAATCAGTTTTAGATTAAGGTTCTTGGTTGATAGGTTTAGACTTTTTGAAAATGTTTATCATGAACAGTTCTCATGCTACGGATATATCTTTTGAAATCTTCGAGATCATTTTTCAGATCATTGTTTAATTATGTGAGTGATTTCTCAGAATCATTAGGATTATGAAGGGATTGGGGAGAATACGAATCCTGAGAATTTCGGTTTTGATATCCTTCAGATTGGATGGAATTTACTTCATGACGTTCACACATCGGCGTGTCATCGTTCAGGTGGTTTTTAGAAGTGTTTCCCTCTCTAAGCTCATTGTATTTGTTACGTATATCTTGCAATTCTTCATTTAAGCTTATAATTTGAGAATCCATAGCCTTTAATTTTTTCCTTAACTGATAAATATCCTTATTACTATTACTTCTATCGGCAAAAGCAACAGATTTTTGATGATGTTCGTTTTTAGATTTAATGGGCCAATCATGTTCGAAAAGGACTTTGTCATCAAGAAATTGAAAAGCTTGATTTGGAGTTTTGTAGAGGAAGATTCCTCCAGCAGTTACGTCCAGGATTCCTTGAGTGGGTTCGTCTAGACCATGATAGAATATTTGAATAATAGCTCCTTTGGTCAGACCGTGCCCATGGCATTTTCGAAGCATGTTCTTGAGTCGTAACCAAGCGTCGGTTAGACTTTCACATACGAGTTGAGAGAAATTTCTGATTTCAAGTAAAAGACGGTTAAATAACGAAGGTGGAAAGAATTTGTTTATAAAAGCTCTTCTTATTTGTTCCCACGATGTTATAGACTCTTCATTAAGTTTGTTAAACCAGGTTTTAGCTTCATCGCCCAAGGAAAAAGGAAATATTAAAAGCTTTACGGCTTCACTCTGAGTTTCACCGTATTTGAACATGTTGTAGATTGTGAGAAATTCACGGATGTGGTCATGCAGATCGGCCCGCAGATAACCATCGAATTTATTTTCCCAAATCATTTTCAAGTGGGTACTGTTAATAACAAAGTTGTCATCAACATCGACTTTAACAATGGCAGAACTAGGAGTCGGCAATTAGTCATAGCACTTGTTCCCACATGGGGTTATCATGCGGGATCGAGGATTTAATTTTTGGGCGGTAAATTTGGTTCTGTGGTTCGCCATCCTCTGCAAGTATAATAAGATGATCAATTCATTAACGATAGAAGTTCGTGGAAGATTTTTGTGAATTCGATCTGAATAGATTCTTTTGATAATTTTAAAATTTACAAGGACCTTTTATTAAATCTTTATTTAATATATATATTAGAACTTACTAATTTGTTATACGAAAATCGGGGAATTAAACATATTATAAGCATATTTGGTGCAAAATACATTTAAGATATAACATATATAATATATAATAGTATATATATATATAAATAATATATATATACTAGTTACGTAACCCGCCCAACGGGCGGGTTCGGTCCATAAATTTTGTTTAAGACAATCTTTGTAAACATAGAATCTCCATTCCTCTTTTTCGTTTGGTTCTTGATTGTGTGACATTTGTAAAAACGAAAGTAATCTTTGTTATTGCATGCCCAACGAACGGGTTTGGTTCTTAAATATTTTTTGGAGCCGGTTCATGGGGTCGCTTCATAATAATATAAATAATACTAAGTAGATGAAATAATAATCCTACTAAACAACACATAATAATTTTAAAAAAATTGCAACAAAATGGGCACATACATTACAATAGTGCAAGGTTCAATGGCATTACATCTTGCGATCCAAATACATTTGGTGGTCTGAGACCTGATCATGAGAACTAAAAATGAATAAATTGCAAATTAAGAAACAAATGATACATAATTAGCAAATCCAAACATGCCTTCCATTGTTAGCATTCATCTCGGGTATGAAAAAGACGATTCAATAGTGTGCTCTTCCGTATAGAAACACATAAATGTCAGAAACACCTTTTACCATTAGTATAAAAACCAAACCGGAACATCAAGAACCTTTTTTTTGCAGCATTGTTCAGCATTAAGGAATAGACGGTGACTAATTTGTTACCTGCTCAACCAAAAACTCGGTTTCAGCAAAATGAGCTAAACTTCTCTGCATGAGATATGGCAGTGGTTTTCGCTTTAAGAGCGTGTTTTGGTTCAGAGCTTAAATTCTCTGAACCATGTTTGTCACTTGTTAGTATATCAAGGAGTGTAGACAATGCTAGCAAGGATGATGAGATAACCTGCAACCATAAAACGTATATCCAAGTACGCAAAGAGTAATATGTTATACATAGAAATTATAGATATTTTTATAGATTTATTTATTATAAAGCGATAAATACAATGTCCGAGTGCCAACGGCCAATATGCAGTTCACCCAAAAGGCAAAAATCATAAACACACTAATTCCAACTCTAAACATAGGGTCGAATGCACACATAAGCAACCCACTTTAGGCCGATACCCATTGCGGCAGTATACTTCTATTTATCACGTAACATGGCAATATACTTCAAGTTGTAGTCCTTTGATAATGATTATCAGTAGTTCAATTGTTGTTATTCTATCGCTATTTGAAAATCCAGCAACTAATTTTGATCCTAAAAATGGGCAAAAATTGTTGCTTAAAAATACAGCATATTGCATGATGTCTGAATTGGCCTAAAGTACGCTGCTATTTGATACTTTGTAAGCTTTAGTAACCTAAAAAATACAATACTGAGAACAAATAGTATACAGATAAACTTGCCAACATAGTGTATACCTGTTGATGCATCTCTTGTAGCTCATCCAAAGCAACTGCCTTTTCAGACATACTTTGCGGGGTTAGTTTTAAGTTCTCTCTAAGATACATAAACACCTCATCTGTACATAACATTAGAGCATCCAATCTTTTATCTTGTGTAGGGAAAGCAGCTTGTTTAAGAGCAAATGAAAGTTTACAACATCGAAATGCTACCTTTAGAAAAACTCTTAAATGTTCTCGGGACAAAAATCATATGGCATTTCCTAAGACCGCAAATGCCATCTCCATCTATGAGGTCCTTGAAAAGCATCTGATTAAATTGCCACTCCCCTGATGTAGCAACAGTTAATACATCATATCAGTACAACACTCACAAGGAAAATAATAACTCAACGAAAGTTATCAAACTATGTACCATGCCCTTTGCTGACTCCACTTAGCCAAGCAACATTCTCGGATATCTTCTTTATGGATTCCACCTTTTACCATTAGTATAAAAACCAAAGAGGAACATCAAGAACCTTTTTTTTACTGCATTGTTCAACATTAATGAATAGAGACGTGACAAATTAGTTACCTGCTCAACCAAAAACTCAGTTTCAACATGAACCAATAAAAAACACATATGTGTGTATCAAATAGACAGGGGTTGTGTTACAGGGTATGCTTATCACACACACTTGAGTATAACCTTTATCTTGTGAAGGCCGAGTAAGTTGTCAACGATCGAGCAATAATCAGCCTTATTACTATATACTAAATAAGTTTATGATAACAAGTAGTGGAGGTATGTCTTTTAGCTTATATGAACAACACACAAGTAGTTTATCTAGGCAAAGGGTGATCTTAAATGGAACATAGAATGCTTATGAAATATAAATTTTTTAGAAAAGCAATTTAATCTTCTTTCTTTCTTGGGAGATTCTTTCTAAATCTCTCCGTCTTAGAGATTAAATCTTTTTGACTTGATAACTAAATCATCAGACGATGCTTAACACGAAAAACTACATCATATTAACTAAAAGGTAATGAACACTAATATAACTGGATGCCAGACGCCCCGTTTGGAAATATTCTGGAGTAGCATACCCTTTTGTTCCCACCACCTATATTAATTTGTTATGCAGTGGTTAATAGCACATTCACAACAACAAAGAAATTTAAATTATAGTTCCCTTAAGGCCTCAAGTATGTGACTAATTCCCTCAAGGCCTCAAGTATGTGACTAATTCGGTCCCTAAAAAAGGGTAACAAATATGAAAGAAAACAATGTTTCTACTTTCTAGGGATCATATCCATAAATTATAATTAGTATTAGCAAGGTAATGATTCTATAATTCTGATCAAACCACAGAGCCATTTATGTATGTTACTAAAAAATACAGTAAATAAAATATTAAGATGAGCATACCATTGTTGAGACGTGGGTCGGTTCATCTTTAGGACCTTCCCTAATAACTCCGAAGTCGAAAAGCTAGCATCCATTTTGGCTATCTAGAAGAATGTTTTAATGTAAATAAAAGAAAGCAATACCTTCATACTAAGGTCCTTTGACTGGTAACTTTGTCCTATTTCTATTGATAATAGTCAAGCCAATTCCTATATGAAGATGTTTTTATAAGAAATGAAAATATATACATAATAATAATATCCTTGTTAGTATTACATAAGTAAAAATAGCAAAAAAAAGTATTAGCGGTGAACACGATGAGATAAATAATGAACGTGTAAATTTTTGCAGGCTGATGAAAACCAAACACTCAATCCCAAGTCTTGACATCCTGATTTCACATATTGTCTTATTTAAATACCAACCTCCTAAATAAAGTATCCATAATTTTTTAATAACCAGAAGTGTGTAATATAGCTCGAGCTGCTATGATATGAGATTCTTCATATATAAGAAATGCACACATACAGTACCTGTCCTAATATGAAAGACATTGTTTCCATATTCGTTTGCAAAGAAGGCACCACATAGTATAAGGCTGATAGTGTAGGGTCTTTTATGTCTAAACATTGAATCTGGAAGCAAAATCAGTTATATATAGGAGAATAATGCAATTATCAGTTCATGTATCATAAATAAAAACATTTTTTCCCTACCTTCAGCCATTGATTGAACATGTATCCATTGTAGATGTTCTTTTACTTGCATTTGTATTAACATATACCATAACAAACAACAGTATCTAATAACATTTCGTCATATCTCGGTTTAATTTAACCGGGTGTTAAGATATTGCCATATTTTATAAACTAAAGTTTAGTGGAAAGGTGAAAGGTAATGCACCATTCTTGGGTAAGTTGTTTTCATTTACTTCTGTTAACTTGTAATTTAGATCTGGGTGATCCCATGGGAACTCCTCTGCCACTGGTGGAAGGCTACTTCGGCTTTGTCTAGATGATGAGAAAAGTCTCTTCTTGTTGGACCTGAAAAAGTTAAATATCAGTAGCATAATTATGTGAATGTTTATGTATTAAACTATGACGGATTATGTACAAATCCACTAACCTTCCAGAATTGAGATCGAAGCCATGTGACACAAACCCATGTTCAGATCCTGAGCTAGCTGTGTTTTTTACTCCATTACCTGTTACTTTTTTATTAGAAAACAATAGGAACTCCAACCATTGATATGTGTTTCTTTATACTAAACATTGATATGTGTTTCTTTATACTAATAAAGGGTGGGTCGAGTGGGTTAGTATCCAGTCAAACAGGATTCATAGCAACCCCACTATGATGGTTTTCAAAAAGGCTAAAAGATTGAAATACATGATAAGGATCTGAATCAAAAGTATGGATGACATATAGAGAAGAAACAAAAAATACCAGAATTTCCGGGCGTGACTATCAAGTCAGCTTCAGGTCCTGTCCTCCCATTAGCCTCAGTTACATTTATTCCATTGTTCATAAGGTCGGTTTCAAGCTCTCTTCTAAGGATTCCAGTAGACCTCTCAGCTCTAAACTTACGTATGGATGGCACCGATGATCCAGAAGCAACTCCACTGTGATGATCTTCAAAGGGCTAAAAGATTGAAATACATGACGAGGATCAGAATCAAAAGTATGGATGGCATATAGAGAAGAAACAAAAAATACCAGAATTTTTCGGACGTGATTATCAAGTCTGCTTCAGGTGCTGTCTTCCCATTAGCCTCACGATTACATTTATTCAATTATAATCATGATGATTGCCACCTCAACATATAGTGGATGACATGCTCCGTTACTTCTGGACTCGTATCAAGCAATTTAACATTCGCTCCCAAAAGCTATGGCGTGAGCTCCTGCATATGTATATAGTAACAAAAATTTCAGCAAGGTAATCATTTTTAGTGGCGAGTCAAATTGCATGGTTGAGTCGCCAACGACAGGTGTGCTTGAGTCACCAAAGGCATGGTTGACTGTGGGGGTCCCAAGATAGGTCAAAAGAGAGGTATACGTGTTCAAGACAGTAGTTACAACATATTTCATTTGATAAGTAGTTTACCATAAGTAGTTTAGCTGAACAATATATGAGCTGCTTTTACAATAGAAAGGAAATCTGCTAGAAGGGACATTTACAAAGTTTTATTCTCCACGTTTGCACGGCATAATCTTCTATAGTCCGATCGCTACTAAATCTACCAGATCCAGCAGTAGAAGGTATGCTCATCTTACCCCACTTATCCTTATCAACATATGCTTTTTGTGCAGTTACGAGCACTTCACAATGCACAGATTGGAGGGATATTTGATTTTTAGGCACAAAATCAAGAATCGCTAAAAACTTTATACTATGTAAATAATACGCTTACCTGAGCTTCTAATGAATCCAATATTAAGCTTCATGACATATGAACTAAACTTTATGTGCAATACAGTAGATGCATGTTACAACATCTTGAATATTCTTACAATCTATAAGAACATAAGAACACATAGCATAAACCGTCAATGAATCCAATATCAAACTTCATGACATGTGAACTAAACTTTTTGTATATTGTTTCTAGTGAGTGTACACGCATGATTTAACTGGATTGTATAACTGATATTAATAGGGATTAGTTTTTGTAAAACACTTAAAGTAGAAAACGTAGGACGCCACAAACACATATTATATTCATTTAGTTCTGTCACTTTTAGATTGCATCCTGATATTACCGCTTTCTAAAGAAATAATCTAGTTATAATTGAGAATATCAATATTATTTTTCAAAGAATGACACAAATAAGAGCTTGGCTGAGTTGGTAGATGACATACAAAGTTAGTCAAACGTTTCAGGTTCGATCCTTCCAAGGGTCTATATTTTTTGTTGAATTTCGAAAATCTCTCTTTTGTAGGTGCCACATAATCAATGAGGTGGCGCCCAGTCACAAAATCATATTTACACACTCATAGTTAGCCCCATATATATGTTATAGATATAGTTAAGGCTAATAGGATAATATTCAAAATAAAGTAAATTATTTTCAAATATTTTTTTATAATTTTTTTATTTTCATAGATTTACATATATATAAATATATATAGATATAATATATATTAAATGATATAATATATATAAATTATAATATATAAATATATATATATATAATATATTATATATATATATATATATATATATATATATTGTTCTAATTATATACAGCAAATATTGATAAATAAATAAAGGATTTTTTTTTTGGATAGGTACGGCATATTTTAAGAAAAGTGCGTCGGCTTTTTTGAGAATTTTATGATTTTTTTTTCGAATATTATGTTAAACTAGATAATTACAAATACACAAGGCATATAATCAGATAAAATACAATTATAGACGATTATAGAACCTAAGACTAATAGATTGGTGGTTTTGGTCTTGGTTTTTGAAATAAGATTTTGTTTGTGAAAATTTGTAGAAGGTGCGGCGTACTTGGGTAAAGTACGGCGTACTTCCTGGGTTTTCAAGAAAACCGGCGCACAAATTGGATGTGCGACGTACTTCCTGAAGAAAAAACGATTTTTGGGTTTCGTTTGCCAGAAAACGGTACGGCAAGTTTGAAATACCGATTTTTGGGTTCCGTTTGCGAAACAAAATAGCGCCTAAAACAAGAAACAAACTGATAACAACTTAAATTTATAATACTAGAAATACCGATTTTTACAAAAAATACAACACTCGGGAAGTATACCCGTTCGTGTATAGTATAACTTTAGGTAAGTCCAAGTCGTTCCACGGGAATTAAAGTTTTCACAGTTTGTAATTAAGGTGCTAAGGTTAATAAGATTATCACGGATCAAATTAACCAAAACGTATATAAATTGACTATTGCAAAGAAAACAATTAAAAGAAGATTCTAACAAATGATTAAAGTATGTTTGTTTAGGCAATGATCACTAAGACAATGAAGTGTTTAGGATAGTGTTTATAAGTATAGAAAATAGAGTTATCACAAGTTATAAATCTTTTCGGCCTTTATAAGTTATTATAACCAATATATTAAGTGGAATGATAAAACATAAGTTTATAAGTATCCTTTCGGCCTTTAGACATAGAAAATCATCTTTAACCATTTCAATAAACACATATCCAAACGCTCCATATCAAAGATCACAATATGCCCAAACAAAGATAAGATTTCTACTCCATGATCAGAGTAACAAAACACATAACATTCATCATGGATTCAAAAAAGATCATATTCAAAAGAGTAACAAGATTCATACCAATTCCAAGAGCAAAGTATGGTGATTTCACAAGAATTTCTCAAGAACACTTTATTATATTCAAACAAAAACGGAACTATAGCACAATTCCGTCACAATCGCTTATAGATTCGAAATAACACTACAACTATGCTTCTTTGATGGATCAAAACCTAAGAACAATGATGAACTTCAACCAAGACTATCCAACTTCTTTAAGAACTTTGATTCTAATGGTTGTGGTGATTTATGTTATCAAGGTGGTTTGGATCAATGGTTCTCAGGCCTTTATCATCAAAACACCCCTTCTAATGGTTCAAAACGAATGGGGGATTGTGTGTGAGAGTTGTGTGAGATATGAGAGGTAAAGGGGCTTTATATAGGCTTTTTCAGGGGCCAAGTGCGGCTCACTTACAAAAAAGTGCGGCGCACTTGAGGTGTAAATGTTGTCCCAATTAATGGAATTTAATTCTTCATAAAAACGTCCAGAAGTGCGCCACACTTTTTGGATTGTGCGCTGTACTTGGGACATTTACAACATATGGCATTTTCTCAAAGTTGTAGATAATTGAATTCTCTTCGCGCGGCCACTTTTAACCAACTAAAACGGAGTTCATATGACCGAGTTATGTTCAAAACAGTAAACAGGTGTCGGGAGATCTTTATCTTTAATTATTTCTTCGTTTAAGCTTCAATTCTTCATGTACTATTCCGTTTTATTCCACGACACGTACCTAGAACATATAATAGCAAATATACTTGATTAAGTACCAAACGTTCACGAAAAATGATCAAATAAATACAAATAACGCCACTGTATATTGAGAAGTGTCGAAACATCGAATTTTGCTGAATAAAGTTATCAGCGTCTTGTTTAGAACTGGTTTATTAAATCTTAAATCTTTTCTTGGTCACACAATCGGTTAACACAAATTAAATCTCGGGACGAGATTCCTTTAAGGGGTAGGTACTGTAACAACCGGCAATTTTCAGAATTTTAAATGACTATTTTACCCTTTGACTTTTCGGGTCCGACTTGACTTTTTGACTTTTGATCTTTTATTGTCACATAAAAACGATTACCGCGTAACCGGTAATTTTTCGGAACATATTTAAATAATAAATCATATTTATTATTACATATCTCTCATGTGCAAATTTATTTTTAACTTATTTGACTTGAAAACGAAAAGATATATGTTATTCCTAAGTTGACTTATCAAAAACGACCCGCTAAATCACGTTTTCACGACTCGGACTCTAAAGTAATTTCATGTAAAACGACATTCCGGACAACTTTTTAGTTTCGCCCGAGACCCGAAAACAAGCAGAAGATGACCGAAATACCCTCGCACAATTTTAGAAACGAGAACAACGCGTACCGACACAAAAATAATTAAAGTATATTTAATTATCACTTTTTATTAAATAAAAATATTTAATAAATTATTTATCATATTATTCAGAAACTTTTGATAAAAACGCAAATGTTCGAGTCAGAGTTGTATTTTTACGGACAAGCTTACCCGAGACACCCAATGACTACCAAATAAATAATAAACATTTTAAATAATTTTTTTAAAACGTTTATGAAAACTAGTCATGTAAATACTCATTTTTGTGGGAAAAAATCATTTGGAACACAACTGTGTAATTTTCGTGTTTTGAATCGTCCATTAACTAGCCCAAACGAGTCCCGAGCCAATATTTTATAAAAGATTACACATTTAGTCCTTCTAGTAAGAATTTATAACTTTTACCCTAAACTATCTTACACTTGTCTCTTTTTTTTAAAGTTTCCAATATAAATATGTAAACATTAGGGTTAGTTCATTTTAATAAGAAAAAAACCCTAGCCTCCCTCTCTCTCTTTTCTAGCCGCTCCAGCCACATTCCGACAACCCTCCGGTCGCCACCACGCCGCACACCATTATCACTTTCATCATCACGCCATCGCCAACATCATCACCACCTTGTTACCATCTTTACGATCACCCCCATCGCCACCACTACGGCCGTCTTCACCCGACGCCACCACCTCACCATCGTCATCCCCCCAACATCATCATCTCCACCACACGGACACCACACCTTCACCATCGACTCCACCACCGCTGCCACCATCTAAAACGTACCACCGCCATCTTTATCAGTCGATCGAAACCACCACGCCCCCAACAAGCACCTCCACCTTATCTCCACACAACCACTGCAGCCCCTCACCTCCACCCAGCCACCACAAAGGGTGCGTTGGTTTAGCAGAAACAACCATAGGGTGCGTTTGGTTGTTATTAACAGCACCAAGGGTGCGTTGGGTTTTCATAGCCGAGTAGAGCGCGTTTGGCTTAACAGAAAACGTTAAATGGTGCGTTTGGTTTGACTGTTTCACCGAAAGGGTGCGTTTGGTTGTGCAGAAACGCCACAAGGGTGCGTTTGGTTGGCGATGTAACAGCCTAAGGTGCTTTTGGTTTTGCTCATCATGGTAATTATCGGCTAATAAATAAAATGCAAGCTTTAGTAAATTAAAATCGGACCTAATGGTAGTATTGGTTAAATAAAAGAGACTTTTATTTATTTTTCGGTATTGTGTTTTATAAACTGTTAGGGTGCGTTTGGATCTGTGATTTACAAGCAGTATGGGTGTTTGGATATGCATATAACAACCCAAGGAGGGTGTTTGGTTCGCTGTCCAGTGGCCATTAAGGGTGTGTTTGGGACAACAGACCGTTAAGGGTACGTTTGGTATCGCAGCCCCTAATAAGGGTGTGTTTAGTTTACTTATATTTTTGTTTCCTATACGATCTCCTTTAGATATATATATACCTATATATACATATGTATATATATATATATATATATAAATTGGTATAAACGAATAAGATCATGCTAAAATATCTATAAATTACGATACGTAGTATTTTTCGCTACAACTCTATATCTTTGAAAACCGATAAAAAAGGTTAATTTATATATAAAGAATTTTATTTATAATTATACAATACACCCGACAACAAACGACAACTATAATTTTACAAATGAGACAACTATTTTAGCTACGACCCGTCAATAAGACGAAAGATTAATTTATAAAAATTATTTTATAAATTCCCGACTAGAAGGTAAAAATCATAACTTTTGTAAAAGCTTTACAAACATCGTTTACTTAATTCATAACTTTATGACGTGTGTCTACTTTTATGCAAGGACTTTTTATTAATTAAATTGGTGTCGAAATATTTTGTTTCAATTATTTTCTCACGTTCCTTATATATATAGTACTTGTAAAGTATTATATACCTCGATTATTCTTGGGTGTTTGTCCTTGTTATATAATTCACCATATGAATTATATACTTGTCCATTTTTTCATAAGTTATAAAGTACCGAAATATATTACATACTTGGTTTTTCATTTTAGATTTTTATTTTTATTTAACCAACCACCGAACTATTACAACGTGAGATCCAAATCCTTATCAACGCGTCGCGTTGATGTGGCTATCCATTGGAAAACCCAAATACATTATCCTAGACTAGTGGGTCATAGCCATTAAGATGAACCGCAACTTTTTGGTCGATCCATTTCGGTTTCCGTTCGTGTTATGCTTAATATGTGCATTCCTGCCATTCGTTTTACGACATCGAGGTAAGTTTATAGCCCCTCTTTCACTTGTTTTACAATTACTTTACAAATCTCGGGGGAGAATACATGCTCATTACAACTTGTTTACATACTCATACTTATACTCATTTACAAACTCGGTTACTTAATTGATATCACACTCTTTCTACTTATGGATTTAAGTATTTAAAGCTGTTTACGAATACAATGGTTATTTCTTCATTGGACACAAGTGTTTCTGGTTATCATCTTCTGTTTACGTGTTGGCCCTAAGTAACATTAAGACCACTCTCAACTCGGCCCGAATCTATCAAGACTGTAATTAACGGATTATAAGCGTGAATGTTATAAATAGATCTAGTGGGACTAATTATCCCTATCCGGGTGAGTAGCGCTCACTACCCACGAGGCTCCCGATAAACGGATATAAACCGATGTCAAAATCTCTTGGGTGGTCTTAGTAGACACACGGTAGGCTAAATACACTTGGCATATTATATGCTACATACAAATTAGCTTTGGGGGTCCATGAGCTTAGTGCAACTGTAGATATATTTTATTTGATACTGTATCTGTTATAGTAGTCACATCCATTGGGAAATCTTGTGGACCACACTTACTTTGTTGGACATTACTGATTACAATACACCTTTTCATTATACTTGGAGAACAATAGACACTAACTCTTTGGTCTACATTTACACGTTACATTTTTGAGACTATTATAAGATTAAATGGTCATGCATACTTTATAAATCTTTTGATTTCAACATTTACCTATACAAAAATCTATGAACTCACTAACTTTATGTTGATACTTTTAAGCATGTTTTTCTCAAGTGAATTAGATGCTTAGCTTACTTGATGTGCATTGGAGTCTAAATTGATGTTGATCACTTTTAAATAGATCTTACTTAGCTTGTTAAAGCCTAGTTGTGTTGGATAGATCCAAGACAACTATAATAGAAACTAAGATTGAGAATATCACAAACTATGCGGAATCTAGTTTGTAGTACTAAAAAGAACAATGAAACAGTAAAACAAGATCTTTACTAAACTTTTAATATATTGAAAACTATTTGAGTTACAAAATAGCTATGAATACTAACTATGATTGCTATGCAAACTATGAAAAACTGATATCTAGATCTATGCCTTAGGGTTCCTTTTTATACACCAAGGAAATCTTAATGGGCTTACAAAACGCGTCAAGTGATTAATGCATATCTATTCCTAATATATCTCATGCATATCACTTTAGCAGTACTAACTATATAACTAACAGCACTAACTATTATACTAACAGTATTAATAAACTGACAGTACTAACATTTTGTTCTGGCAGTACTAACTATAACACTAGCATTACTAACTAAGCTTGTCAGTACTAAATCTTCCCTTGGCAGTACTAAGTGAGATAAGTTTAATTCCTAACAATCCTCCCCTAAACTTGTGATTGCCATCTAAATCTAGAAGTTTCTCTTAATTAAACCTTGAGAGGATTCTTCCAAACACTTTACTTTCTTGGTCTTTCAGCCATCATGTATATCTTCCTGTGAAGTTCTCTGGACATCTCATTATTTTGTTCCACCAAGAGCTTTGATGCCAACATCTGTGTAAGAACACCTCTTGACAAAGGATACTCCTTCTCTACTAGCATGTAGATGTCAATTCCATCCTTTATAGATACATGATGCACTCCACATGTATAATACAGTCTCCATGTTATATCATGAACATGTTTCTGAGATTTCCATAACTCATCATCAACATCAGGTTCAAACAATCTCTTCAACTCTACCCAGAGCTCAATTTTTTTATCTTATGTATGATCTGTTGAGTTAAACCTTTCTTGAACCAGACTCCATAGTTTGACTAAATCGTCTCTGTCAAAAGACTTGAATCTTAAGTGTAAATCTCTGTATGATTACCTACCCTGATGATTTTCCAGTACATTCTTGAATCTTAAGTGTAAATCTCCCAGTCAATGATTGGATATTTGGTTTGCAGAGCTTCAACATTTATCCCTTCTTCTAGAACTATGATCATCAATTGTTGTAGTTCTTCTTGTGATAGTTCATCATCTTCTTTCTCTTTTAATTCTTCAGCTGGTTTTGAGTTTTCACTAGTCTTTTTCCTCTTAGAACTCCCTTGATCAAGTTCTTCTTCTGCATCCCTCTTTGAACTTCCAGCTGCTAACTCAGGAACTTCTCTTCTAATTTCAATCTCCATGGGTACAAAAGTGCCTACTCTCGTCATTGTTGCTTCAAACAAATTCTTGAGCTCATCAAAGGAAAGTCTCTTTAATTATTGCAGAGTGTGACTTACCATATGCTTGATATAGTTAGACATATAAGTTCTCTGTTGAGCTTGTATGAGTGGCTTGTTCCTCCTTTCTTTAGCTCTTTGTTGGGCAAAATATCTTTTTCTCTGGTTGATAAGTTCTGTAAGTTGTCTTGCTTTTTTAGCTTTAGATTATTTTTCTCTTTCTTTTGCTTGTATCCTTTGTGCTAGCTCTTCATCAACTTCAATTATAGCTTATATGTCTTCCCATTCTTCAATATTGAAAGAGCTAGCTTCTTCATGCACCCTAGCAATCCTCTTCATTTCTTTTTCATCAAGTTGTTCTTGCAATCTTACAGCTGGTTCATAACCAACTCTTTCTTGTCTTTGCTGCAACTTTGTCTTAGTTTGCTCTGGCTCAGATTCATCCATTTTAGCCTTACCTTTTGTCTTTGGCTGCACTCCTCCTAATATACACTAGTGTCTCAGTAGTACTAATGTCTTCAACAGTAGAAACTCTTGGAGGACTGGCAGTACTAATAGAAGCACCAGCAGTAGTAATTGTTGCACCAACAGTACTAACAAATTTCAGCAGAGAAACTTTTAGTTTCAACTCCATTCTTAGCCAAGCCTCCCCCTGAATCTCTGCATCATGTTGTATCAATGTAATATTAGGATCTTGATTAATTTCATCTATCTTCATCTCCTGTTTGGAAGAATCTTTTGAATCCTCTTCATTATCTGAAATAATAATTTTGGCTCTCCTCCTAGCTTGGCTTGTCTTGACAGTCTGCTCTAACCTCTTCACCTTTTTGATAAGTTTAGTAAAAGCAGCACCATAGGTTTGTTTTGTTTGCTTTAATTCTGTCTCCAAGCTTTCCACTTTGTTTGACAATTGTGTATATAGAACCGTCAATTCATGTAGTGTCATACTGCCCTCATCACTTCCAAGTGTGTTAACTCTTAGGAGAGGTGAATCATAGGACTGTGTAGGTACCTTCTCAGACCTAGTCTGAGCAATGGAACCCCCATGGCTTCTTGGCACCTGGGACTACCACCTATACCAGTTTCATGAGAAAGAGGCACATTAGGTATTGTCGTGGGTTGGGTCTTAGTGATGTTACCACTAACATGTACTGCATCTAAGCTAGCAGCAGTAGTGGTAGCCCTTCCCACTCGTCCAACCCCTCTCATAGACATCCTCATCAGGACATGGATATAGGCTTACTAGTCTGAGGTAACTCAGTGACCTCTTTTAAGGCTTGCCTAGGTATTTGAGTCTTTTGGTGTGATGATGATACAACAGTAGGGATTGGTTCTTCATTTGTAGGTTGAGTAGTAGAAGGTGGTGGTTGGGTTTCAGAGGGATGTCATGAACCTTCACCCTTTGCTGCTTGAATTACCACCATACTTTGAAACAAAGGTGTGTGTTTCCCAAAAAGTCCTCTTTTCATATTGCTAAAAAGTTTTGTAGTTAAAGTAGGAGAAATATATTTCCTGTTGTGAGGATTAAGAAATCTTTTATTCTTGTTCATAAAGATTTGTATAATCTTGGATACATTAAAAACTTATATTTACTATCCAAGTTTTTCACCATACCATCAAAAATCAATTTAGAAAAGTTAAAAGTCCTGTTTGTGGCCAAGCAAATAATAGCAGTTGCTATATTGCTACTAAATTGTTCCCAAGCAGTTTTCTTAGGACTAAGGTAGTGTAGAATGGTATGGATAAAAAATCTCCACTGAGGGGAAAATTTTCCTTTTTGAAAAGTCAGTTTATCATCAGTTAAAACATATCCCATCAGTGAGAGTTGATCAAATATTTTAGTAGTTGGCAAAACACTAATACCTTCTATATCTGCTAATTGGAGATGTCTCTTAACAGATGCTTCAATAACAGTGAATTCTTTGCCATCAACTGTAGCAGTTATTTCTTGTTCTCCATTATCAACTGTTTTAACAGTAGCAGTCTGCCAAAACTTTTTGATTAGAGAAACATAGATAGTAGGATTCGTAGTAAGAGCATACCATATATGACTTCCATTGAGAAAATCACTAACGTCTGATGAATCCTATCACTCCCAGTTGGTTTCTTTAGATAAGCAACCATGTTGTGTTTGTCGCATAATTCCAAATTCGTCATTGTAAAGTGAGAAAAGGTTGAGTAGAGTCTGGGATATATTCATTTATGAGAGTATGAGGGTTTGCAAAGTTTAATGTAGAATATAAAAGAGAAACTCTTAAGGTTTTGGAATGGAAACGACTGAATAAAATTGATTCTTTATCTTGTAGAAATCTTATGAGTGAAACAAAGATCAAGAATTATCCAAATCAAAAAAACCTATAAGAGATTTAGTTGGTGGAAATATCTCAACGGCTATATTTAATTAGCAAAAATCTGTCATTCCCAAACAGTACTAACGGTAGTGTAGCAGTACTAAGTTTAGACTAACAGTACTAAGTAAAAGCCTAGCAGTACTAAAAAAATGGCCAGCAGTACTAAGTAATACCCAGCAGTACTAAGTAATGCCTAGCAGTACTAACCTTTGAGATACCAGTTTTAACCTCAATTCTGTTCCAAAAGGCATTTCCATCATCAATGTTGATTCTCACAAGCTCTCTTTCTGTTTTTAAGCTCACTGTATCTCTCAATTCTTTTGCTCACTGAAACACTCTGTCTGTTTTTGCTTCACACATCTCTCTATTCTTTTGAGCTTGATGTAGACCATATAAATCTTTTTCTACCTTATAAACTTTTTTAGGGAACTGTGGATCTTCAAAACCAGGAGGTTGGCACACATATACCTCCTCTTCAATAGTACCATATAAAAAGGCACTCTTCACATCCATCTGGTACACAATAAATCCTATAAATGATGCATAGGCCAAAAATAACCTGATTGCTTCTATCCTAGCAACAAGAGCAAAAACCTCATCATAATCAATTCCTTCTTCTTGGGTGTAACCTTGTGCAACCAGTCTTGCCTTGTTTCTAACTACTATCCCTCTCTCATCTTTCTTGTTTCTATAGACCCATTTTGTTCCAATGGCATGCTTGCCTTTAGGTAATTCAACCAATCTCTAAACCTTTTGCAATTTAAACTGTAGCAACTCATCTTACATTGCCTCTACCCATCTTGGATCTGTCAAAGCTTGAATAACCTTTTTGGGTTCATTTTGAGAGAGAAAACAGGCAAATAAGCAGTTCTAATAATCTTTGTGATTTGTTCTTCTCTGCTTGTTAATATAGCTAATCATAGCATTTTCTTCAGAAAAATTGATCATTCTCCTTGTTTGAGTTGCTAAGTTTAGGTCTCTAGTGATCTGGTCTTTAAGATGATCCTTGTGAATTCTAGTTATGGGAATAGGACTGACATTCATGGTTGTCTCTAAGTTGTTGAGGTCAGCTTCTGCACCCACATCTTCATCATCATATGTACCATCAAATATGCCAGTTTCTTCCAAAGATGGCATACTTAGATCATTAGGAATAGGACTAGCAGTATTAATATTTAGACTATCAGTATTAATATTTGCATTAGCAGAATTAATACTTGGCCCCAGCGAGTAAACTAGCATCTGAGTACTAGTCTATCAGTCCTTTCTTGATCATCAAATCCACTTACTTTATTTACATCATCATCTCCTTTGCTTGGTACCTCATCAGTATCCTTATCATCTGAGCTCTGAGTACTTGAAGAGAGTGGTGAATTAGAAGGCATTAATGGTAGCAGTATGTATTCATGATCAGATTCTTTCTCCAGTCCAGCTTGCCCTGCATTAACATTTGTCTCTATACCTGCATCACCATTAGTTTGATTTTCTGCAGTAACTGGCTCATAATTCATAGATTTTGTTAGTGAATCAATATCAAAGAGCTATTTGTGGCAATTGGTGGGATAAGGTGTGTAGAGGTGTTGGTCGACATAGGGGAGAAGAAAGGGAAGGGATGTTTTGTCTGGTAGTGGAGACAGGGAATTTGTTGTGGGAGATGATGAACAGTTGTTCCCGCTGTTATTTGAAGTTTGGGAAACGTCAGGAAAGGCCCCTGAAAGTTATACATTGTATTGCATTCATAGTCCTTGTGGTGATACAACTTTGGTCCCTAGAGTTATAGATGGCTTGCATCAACGGGGGGTGTTATAAAAGGGTAACGGGAGAAAACGGGGGATTTAATGGGGTGTTAAGTGTGATGTTGGGCCAGTGTTGGGCCGGGTAAAAAAAATAAAGGGCTTGGGCTTTTATTTATGGTTTAAGGGTTATAAGATATAAGTGGGCTTTCCCGGGCCCACTAGGTGGGTACGGGTGGGCCCACTTTTGGCAGTTTACGTTTTCGGGTTTGGTTTTCGATGCTCATTCCGAATTCATTTCCCAGGGTTGACTTTGACTTTTTGACTTATGGCTTTGACTTTGACTTTGACTTTGCTTCACGCTCTTTCCGTTCTCGTGCTCGGTTTTGTCATTTTTGGCTTTGATTTTGTCCTTTCCTTGAATATCCATTACCTGCATAATACAAATGTAAAACATACAAATACAATGTATTTTTGGTACGTTTTTAGTCATTTAAGTCCGATTTTAGTGGTCAAAAGTATGTGTAATTAAACATGTACCAAGGCTTTGTGTTGCTTTCCTTTCTGACAAGCAACACATGTATGGTCATTTTCAAAAAGCTTTGAAGGCAAACCTCTCACAAGGTTTCCCTTACAAGTTTGTTCATAGTTTTAAAGTTTATATGACCAAGCCTTCTATGCCATAAATTAGACTCATCTAAAGTGGCCTTTGCAAATAAACAAGTTAGACCTCCTAATGGAACAACATTCTTTAAATCAAAACTGTACATGTTGTTGTTTCTGGGAACCTTAAGCAAGACTTGACTTTCATCAGGAAGCTTAAAGTCAGGAGAAAGAACAACACATTTAGTGTCAGTAAAAAGAACACGGTTTTTCTTGTCACACATTTGTGATACACTGAAAAGGTTAAACTTAAGTTCTTTAACAAAATACACATCTTCAAAGTCTAATTTTCCAGTTCTAATTTTACCTTTTCTAGTAATTTTACCTCCTTTAGCATTTCCTCCAAAATCGTACTTTATTCATTAAATATAACCAAACCTTATACTTTTACAGAATTTACAATTTCAGTCCTCTATTTATTAATTAATTTCTAATTATTTATTATATGTATTTAACATTTTAAATCCAAAATATAATCAATCGGGATCTAATTTATACCCACCTAACTTATTTTATACCGACAATATATTAAATATAACTAACCTGTCTAAAACAGACAACATAGTTTCAGAAATTATAAAACCAGTCTTTATACTTTTTAATAGCAAAGCGGATAAGCTAGTAAATCACTAAACCCTATTTAAATTTTTCCCAATCACATACCATAATTATTATTCAATCATTGACATTAAATTACACCTGGAAATATTATTAAAACCCTAACCCTAATTAAATTTCTTGCATTTTACCTTTTTATTCGAAAATCGGTAAACAAGAAAAACCCAAATACATATTTCGAATCTTTTATTAAAATTTTCCAAACAATTGATCTGTGTCATTTATGTATATGTACAACCTTATAAAAATTTAAAATCAATTTTTACAAGTTTTATTATTGCGATTTTTTAATTTGCTAAAGATTAGGGTTCGAAACATGTTTTAATTTATAAAATCATAATTTCATGCATGATAATTTTTCTCATGCATTAATAAACGAATTATTAGGATGAAGTTGAGTTAAAACAATTCTTTTGATTTTCTTGATGATTTAATGGTATTATTGATCCCGAGTTGCTTAATTCGAACCCAAAACAAATACCACAATCGAACCAAGCACTCTACAATCTTCCCACTATTTTTCCCACAATCCTTGACCTTCAAAACACCCTAGAAAAATCGTTCTTGCCTTGGAAAAATTCTTATGCCGCCATTTTGTATTTTAGGGTTTTCGGTGATATTGTTTTTAGGATTTATCAAATGAAAAATGCATAAAAGAATTATAATGGTATTATGCCGAGTTTATGGGCTTTTTAAACAAACTAAATTTTGATTTTTATCATTTGCATAATTATTTTGTATTTATCCTATTTTATTTTATATTTAATTTGTAAAGTATAATTAAATACATATTAATTAATTCGGCTAAAGTATACATATACAAAATATTAATTATTTTTCTTGTATATCATAAGGTATTTTAAATCTTACATAAATTCCATAATTGTCATAAGTTGCATTTTTATAATTTCTAACCTTTAAATGAATTTTATTTAAGCTTTTATGTAATTTTCTTGCATTAGGGGTATTTTGGTAATTTTACACTTGTTGAGATTTTTAGGTTTTACAACTTCTTCCCCTCTAAAAAAAATTTTCGTCCTCGAAAATTGAAATGAACCGGAATGAAAACGAAATGAGAACGAAACGAAAACATACCGAACTAGACAAAGAAATGAGGATAACTAGCTCGCATAGACTCTTCGGTCTCCCAGGTAGCCTCACGCTCTGGGTGATTCTTCCAAAGAATCTTCACAAAAGGAATAACTTTGTTTCTCATGACTCTCTCTTGCCGAGAATGGATTCCAGGTTCTTCGGACAAGTACCATATCAGTGCTTAATCGATCAAAAGGAATAAATGCGACATGCAATGATGATAATGGTATCCCTCTCAAAAAAGATACATGAAAAGACAACTATAACGATCGAAAACTGCGTAGTAAGAGCCAGACAAACGAAGACTTCACCATACGATACCAAAATCTCACACGTACCAATGAACGAGGACAGTCTTGCCCTTGATCCAAAAACTATTAACACCACATAATGCGAAACGTTTCAGAAATACGCGATCTCCAACTAGAAACTCAAAGTCACGTCGATTCTTAATCAGCAAACCTCTTCTGTCGCGATCTAGCCTCTTTCAATTCACCTTAGCCACACCCACATTCTCATTAGTAATCTCGATCAGCTCCGACCTTCAATCAAACGCCTCACCTACTTCATCCCAGTCAAATAGAGTGCTCGACATTTTCTTTCCAACAAAATCTCGAAAGGAGCTTCCTTGATGCTAGCATGCCACCAATTATTGTATGCACACACCACCAAGCACAAATATTCACCCAAACTACCATTCCATCCAAGCACAAGCTCCAACAACAATATCTTCCCAAAGTCTGATGTCCACTCTGACTAACCATCGGTTGAAGTATGAAATTTTGTAGTGGAACTTAAGACAGTTCCCCAATCGTCTGTAATCCTTTCCAAAAATGAGACGTAAACTTCGGATCTCTGTCGGACACAATAGAAGTCGGTGTACCATGCAGTCTAACGATTTCCTGTCAAAAAATCTCCGCCAACTTACTAATACCATAGTTCTTCCGAATGGGTAAGAAATGAGCAGACTTGGTTAGCCGATCAACAACCACCCAAATCGCATCATGTCTTTTCTGAGTAGTAGGCAAACCAGTAACAAAATCCATGGAAATCTCATCCCATTTCCACATAGGAATCTCCAACGGCTGTAACAAACCACTAGCCCTTGAATGTACAATTGACCTGCTGACAAGTCATACATTTGGATACAAACGTAGCCACATCTTGCTTCATGCCGTTCCACCAAAAGTACTGTTTCAAATCTCTGTACATTTTGGTTGAACCTGGATGAATAGTAAATGGAGAACTATGAGCTTCCGTCATAACCTTCTCGCGAAGTGCCTGATCATTTGGAACACATAGCCTATCTTCAAACCACACAACACCGTCATCATCAACACTGAACTCAGTATGCTTACCGTCTTCAACATTCTGCACAATAGCCCACAACTCACCGTCGTCCCTTTGAGCTTCTTTGATCTGTAGCATGAGGTTAGACTCTATCCTCATACTCGCCCAATAGCCACCAGAACCTCGTACACATAGCTCAACATCCAAACGCTCTAAATCCAGAAGAATTAATGGATCAAAACAAGCTATCATCCCAGATTTTCGACTAAGTGCGTCGGCAACCACATTAGCCTTGCCCGGATGGTACTGGATGTTAGTGTCATAATCTTTCAGAAGTTCCAACCATCTTCTCTGTCTCATGTTAAGTTCTCGCTGAGTAAAAATATATTTGAGACTCTTATGATCTGTAAATATATCACAAGCTTCACCATACAGATAGTGTCTCCAGATCTTCAATGCAAAAACCACGGCAGCTAACTCAAGAAACATGGGTGGATAATTTACTTTATAAGGTTCAGTTGACCTTGAAGCGTAGGCGATCACCTTCCATGTTTGCATCACAACCCAACCCCAAACCTTTCTTCGATGCATCACTTGTATATCTGAAAACCACCGGAACCTGATGGAAGATTCAATATCAGAGCAGACACCAATCTCCCGTTTCAATTCCTCAAAACTCTCCTGACGCTCATCCGTCCACACAAACTTCTCACCCTTTCTCATCAGCTGGGTAAAGTTAAAGCTAATAGGGAAGACCCTCAATCAAAACGTACTAATAGCCAGCAAGCCCCAAAAACTTCTCACATCCGTCACCGTAAGTAGGTCACTCCGGCCATTCTGGTGATAGCCTTCAACCTTTGATGGATCCCATAATGATGCCGTCTGCAGATACAACATGACCAAGAAAGCGACTTACTTTCACCAGAACTCGCACTCGAAAACTTCCGCAACACTCTTCTGTCTAAGATCTCCAACACCAACGGCTGTAGATGTCGCTCATGCTCTTCTTCAGACTTGGAGTAAACGAGGATGTCGTCGATGAAAAACAAATAACAAACTTGTCAAGGTACTCGTGGAAAATACGATTCATCAAATCCATAAACCGGCAGAGCATTAGCAGACGAAAGGCATAACCAAAGAACTTTGTAGTGGCCATAACGCGTACGAAAAGCAGTCTTAGAAATATCTTGCTCTCTCACACGAAGCTGGTGATAACCAGATCGCAGATCAATCTTAGAAAAATATTTGGCCCCTTGCAGTTGGTCAAACAAATCGTCGATTCGCGGAAGAGGATAGCGGTTACTAAATCATAATACGTTGAGTTCGGCGGTAATCATACACAAGCGCATCTCCACATCCTTCTTCTTACAAATAAGACCGGTGCACCCCACGGTGAAAACACTGGGTCTAATAAAGCCATTCTCTAACATCTCCTGTAACTGCACCGTTAACTCCCCTTCAATTCAACATGTGCCATCGATACTGGGCCTTTGAATAGGTCTGCACCGGGGAATTAACTCATGCCAAATTAAATCTCCTCTAGCCGGAGGAAAGTCCAGAAGTTCATCAGGAAAAACATCAGCGAATTCACGAACAACAGAAAGATTTTCAATATTAGGACTCTCCAAAGATGTGTCCATAACAGAAGCCAGAAAACCTTGGCACCCATGAGAAATCAAGGTACGTGCCTTCATAGCAGAGATGAGCTTAACGGACTTAAGCGGTGAGGAACCATGATAAACAAATTCAGGTTGGCGAACGTTACCAAAGATCACAGTCCTAGCATAGCAGTCAATGGTAGCTCGATGAGAAGCCAACCAATCCATGCCAAGAATCACATCAAAGTCGAGCATATGGATAGGAAGTAAATTCGCAGGACGAATACGATCATCAAAACATAGAGGGCAGTTAACATATTCATGGTCAATAAGCATATGGTTCTTCATTGGGGTTGAAATGATTACACGTTCAATTAATGGTGTAGGAGTCATATTAAGTTTCTTAGCAAAAGTGGTAGATATAATGTTAGGAACATCGTCATCCGAGTTTCTACGGGTAGTCACCATCTGAACGATCGAGAAAACGATTAGCAAACGAAAACAAGATAGGTTACGGAAGAGAGTTACGCAGAAGGAACCTAATTGGCAGTTTTACATACATATAAAATAATATACTTATAGAGAAATTAAGGAAATCCCCAAGGTAACCTCGGAAATCCCAATCGCCCCCCCCAAAGAAATAAATATATAGAATACTATAAAGGGTAAGTATGATCACCCGGGTCGTTTCCCCAACGACTAGTGAAATTGAAACCACGTTTTAAGTTCGGATTCTGATTTGAATGAAGCAAAGATATTTTGGATAAGCTATTACTACTAATTAAGAAGCAACAAATAATGACAATTAAGCAAGTAAACAAATTTTAATCCCTAAAAATGTAAACTAAAATTTCACTAAATAAAGAAAAATTGCCGAAAATTATTAAAAATAAAAGCCCTAATTTTTATCTTTTTATAAAAGTTTAATTAAACTAATTAAAACTTAAACCTAATTACTAATTAAAACTATTAAACTTAATTAACTACTTAACTAAGGACTAATGTCGTAAAGACCTAGGAAACTAACGGGTGAACTGACAAGCTAACGGAGGGACCAACTTAGTAAACTACTAAATTCAAAAGTTACACTATCTACCCTGAGAATCTACCCCGATAACAAGCTAAGGCCCGAATTAAGGTGAAATTTGAAAAGTGCTTATTATGAAAAACTCAAAGAAGCAAAGTTGTAAAGGAATCTAGTGGGAACAAAATTAATAAAAGCTACTAGGACTGAAAATCTCAAATAAGCTCAATAAGAGCTTATTTCTAAACTGATTACAGAAAGTGAGGTTTTGAGCTTATTTTCACTTAAACAGCCATAAAATACTCAAATTAAGCTTAATTCTAAAAAGGAAAAGTGATCTAGAAAGCTTATGATGTGCTTAATCTAAAAATGAAAAGAAATTAAAACTTAAACTACCTTTATGCTACTGAAATTGATCATGAAATAAGCAAACTCAGGAAATAAGCAAAGTAACACAAACTCCAAATAAGCTAGAAAACTTAATAAGCTAAACTAGACTCTGAAACTTAAAGAACTTATTAATATACTTATTATTAATCTAAATAAGCTGTAAAATCTAGATTTAAAAGCTGAATTAACAAATTTAAATCCTAAAGTTTCTAAGTACTGTTTTTGGCTTTTTCAGGTTTTTTATGACTTTTGACAGCTAAATTTAACTAGAAAAATAAGCTAGAATTTGCAAATTAAGACTTAAAATCTATTAAGCTATATTAAAACTCAAGTCCTGCTGAATTTGGCAAGCTAAATTCTAAAATTACCTATCTAAATTAAACTAAGAACACAGCAGTACTAACTGAGGTTAGTACTGCTAGTGTAAAAGTTCAGCAGTACTTTCAAGTGAAAGTACTGCTAATGTAATTTGACTCTTGAAAACAAAATAAGCAATGAAATAAGCTAAATAATGAAAACTAAAACTAAATTCTTAATAAGCTAAAACTAAACTTAATCCTACTGAAATTCTAAGCTAACAGTACTAACTTATGGTTAGTACTGGTAGTGTAAAGGCTCAGCAGTACTAACTGAGGTTAGTACTGCTAGTGCAAAATCAAGAGTGCACTTAAACCAAACACCCCTTTTTGACTATGACAGATTTGAGAATAACTTTTTAAGAGAAATCTAATGAACAAAAACTAAATACCAGATAAAAATTAGCTTAAAACAAACTTAACAATCATGATTAAACAACTGAATAAGCAAAATTCTAAGATCTTAACTAATTAAACTAATATTTTTGGATTTTATGAGTTTTTATGACAGAAATTAGTAACTAATGATCTATAACTATTTAAGCAAAAACAGATGAAGACATATAACTAATAAGCACTAGAAGAGATATTTAAACACTAATAAGCAAAGAGAATAAGCAAATAAGCAATATTAAGCATATAAGCTATAACTAAGCAATTTAAACTGAAATTAGAGAAGAATGAAAAGAGAAACTTACTTGATCCTTTAGCTAAACAAAAGGAACCATAATGGCACTACAAGCACTCAAGCTGATTAGATAATTCTAGAGTAAAGTCCTTGGGCTCCTTCCAAGTAAGATCCCCTTCCAAAACTCAAATCCAAAGAGATCCAATAAGATAAACTGATAAAGGATAAGTAAGAATTAATACTAAATCGGAAATGAGTCTCTATTTCAGCTTATAGACTGAAAGACCTTAGTATGAGCTTAATAGCCTTAATGAACAAAATGGCTTATTAAGAGAGTCTATGACTTTTAATGAGACTTAGAAAAGGAGATTTAGAATACAAGATTCTGAATAACATTAATTAAAGAAGCTGATTACATTACTTGAAAAAGGAAAATTACATTTAAGAAAATTACAAATTTAAGCTAGACTAAAAATTACTAAAAACTTAGATAAAAAACTCATAAAAAAAACTAGATATCGTGTGTGTGAGAAGTGAGGCCTATTTATAGTGCCAAGCTGAAGCTTCCAGACCCTTTTTCTTGCTCTTCAATCCTTCAATCTCTGCCATTCATTTCCCAATCATTTGAGCTTCAATTGCCAGTTTGATCAAGTTTGGACACCTGAGTGATTGCCAGCATTGTCATTCTTTTGATGTTATGACGTTTGTGCTTCTTTTGTGAGGGTTTTAGCACAAAAACCCACTTAAATTTGTGCTTTCACCATTACTACGTGGCATTCTTTCTTGGGATTGGACCAATCAGAGATGGGGAGTGACATTTCTCACTGCCAATGTGTACTTGGACACCTAAATTGTCCTTTGTACCCTCTAATTTTGAAAACCCCTTTGTTGTAAGTGGAGGGTGAAATGGGGAAGACGATGAACAGTGAATGGGATTTACCCGCTCTTTTTATAACTGAAATGGGTAAAAACTTGTTTAAACTTTGGCTTTGTACACAAATGGTCCTTGTGCTTTTCTTCCCCTTTTCTAGTTATAATTGACTTCCGGAAATTGCAAGATTGGCCCTTGTGGCTTCATAAAAGAGGAAATGGCTAGGGATTTAGCTTCGGCTTGTATCTTTGGCTTCTTTTTGAACTCTTCTGATTCTCGTGTCCGTGTTTGCTTGCTTTTGACTGTTTTCTTGTGATTTTTGACTTATCCATACCTGCACACACAAAACACAAATACAAGCATATTTTTGCTATTTTTGGTCTGTTTTGGGTTTAATTGGGTTATTTTAGGTACAAACGGATATGTGTATTTTACACCTATCAAAATTCCCCAAACTAAACGATTGTGTGTCCTCACGCAATATCACATGCCTTATAACCAAATACCTCAAAAATTCCCAAAACTAAACCTTTGAAAAGTAGCAAAGAGTTTTGTTTGAGAGAGATAAGAGATCACAAGTTATAAAACACCCGACTTCCCATTTTCAAAGATCTTTTTTTTCTTTTTATAATTTTTCTTGATAATTAACTTCCTAACTACAATTTATTTTTGTGTTGACATAATGTATTGTTTTCATTACCTCATTGGTAACTTTTAGGATCATAGAACAAAAAGCACAATTAGGTGTCTAAAAGATAACTTCATCATCCCCGATTTTTCACTTTTGTCCCATCTCACACTTGAAAAACAAGATCAATGTTAATTTACAAGTCATGACACAAACAAAACTCATAAATACTAAATTGTGTACTTACTTTTTCCTCCCGCAAATCCTACTTTTGTATCTTCATGGATTTTACTTAAGTCCATATACCCGAAGGCTCTTAGACATTTGTCTTCGATACTTATTAATCCAAAAATAAGTGTAAAGGTAAGAATGCAATAATTAGCTCCTAGCCCTTTTCAAAAGATCAAATGCAATCAAGATTAAAGTCCACATCGAGGCAACCAAAATTTGGCTTTTATTAGGCTACTTAAGCAAGGCACCATTCATGTCATATACCCTAAGGCTCTTTAAGACATGAATGGACCAATCTTATTTGCACCATATACCCTTAGGCTCTTAAGGCACAAAACACGACAAAATTAAGCAACATTATTAAACTCAGTCCTTAAGAGGCTGCAACATCGTCCACGCCTCCGACAAGATGTAGCAAACATATTTTGACTTTCCGTATTAATATAAGTAAAACCGGTGCGCCTTTTATCTCAGAAGCCACATCGATAGCGAGTCGACAAGAGGTTATTCTACTTATTATGACACCGGACCCTACCTTATATGAAAACTCCAACATCGGCCACGCCTCCGACAAGATGAAGTAATCTGGCAGAGATACTTATTTATTATTATTTTTGCATTTTTAAGCCAAATTAAGTATTCCTGATGTGTACTCATCCTAATCACAAAGGAATAAATAAAACTTCTATTTCTAAATTATTAACCAGAAAACCAACAACTCTATTATAAACAATCATATAAAAGTTAAACAGCTAATGGAGAAAAAGCCACAATTATATATATTGAGCTTGAAAGAAACCTAACTATTCAACGTTTTTACATCATGACTTATAAATAACACTATCATTTCTTGTTCTTTACAAAAGAAATTTGCAAATGCTTAGCCTATATAAAATCCAACTCGGCATATTTAAAATCTACTTGAGATTAGCACAAGCTTTCATTTACTAATGATTCAAGTCTAGCATGTTTAAAGTCTACGTGAGACTAGCACAAACTATCATCATTAATTGTTAAGGAAGAAAGCTAGAACTCAACACGTACAATCGGGTCAAAAATTACTTTTTATTCTTACCAACGGAAAACCTACATTTTTGTCTTAACATTTTTTTTTATATGATAACTAAAAATTTAAAATTTTTGCTATTTTTGTGGGAAAACGGGTACGTGAGAACAAAACAATAAGCAAGCAACATCAAATCGATAGATTCCCTTCCCCAAACTAAAACGAAACATTGTCCTCAATGTTTAAAGTCGGGACTCTACGAAAATCTAAGCCGTTTATGAAGTATGCAAAGATAAACGTTAATCGATAATGATGAAAGGATATGGATCTCCCCAAACTAAATTCACACAAAGGATGAGAAGCTCGAGTAGAACGAAAAACAACACCGGACACGAGAGACTTCAAAGAATTTTGTTGGGAGAATCCTGCAAAAATCACAATAAACAAGCAACAAACATCGAGAAATTGGAAAGAGCATAAGCCTTTCTCAACACAACACATTAGATAAGAAAATAGAAAGGAAATAGAAAGGATAAGCATGGGGTGAACTCCCACGAAGCGGCTTGCTTTTGATCATCGAGTCGCAAAGCTCGACACGATCCCTGAATTTAAGTTAGTCCTTAGGGAAAGTCTGGAGATCCGGATAACCAATGGTGGTGTATCCCCATAGTAGTGCTTAAGACGGTGGAAGTGACTTTTGAAATTAGAAAACCCAGCAGCATGAGACAACTAGCAGTGCCCATAAAGGAATAAACTCGGTGAATTGTGAAAGGTCCTGACCATGGGGACTTGAGCATTCCAGAGAAAATCTTTAACCGGAGTTGAAAAGCAAGACTTTATCGCCAACATTAAAGAACGTTTAATATCTTGGAATCGTAGCTTCTTTGTTCATCTCCTTGTAATTAACGAATTCTCGTAAGCTTGATCACGAAGCTCGCTAAGTTCATTGAAGTTGAAGCTTTCGATGATCGCCCGCGTTCTTTAAATCGAAGTTGGCATGCTTGAGACCCAATACGTCTTTTGTTCTAGCTCAACTGGTAATGAACACGCTTTTCCATAGACTAACTATAGGGAGTGCATCCTATCGGAAGTCTATAACAGTTCCGAAAGCCCATAATGCATCATCTAATTTGTCGGACCATGAGGCACGGTTTTCTCCGACCGTTCTCTCCAAAATTCTTTTGAGACCTCGATTCGTGACTTCAACTTGACCACTCGTTTGAGGATGGTAAGGAGTCGAAAGACGATGGGTGACACCATATTTAGACATAACTTTATCAAATTTGTCGTTACAAAAATGGTCACACATCGCAAATATGATTGCTCTTGGAGCGCCGATTGGGAGAAATAGGGATTTAAGAACTAACCACTACCCTAGCATCGTTGGTAGGGGAGCGCTTTTGCTTCAACCACTTGAAAGATAATCGACGCTACTATAATATAATTGTATACACCTAGATGACGGAAAAGTCCCAAAAAATCGATACACCAAATCGAAAAATCTCGCAAACTTGGATTGCATTTTGAGGCATCTCATCACGTTGAGAGATTTTGCCTTGTCTTTGACAAGCATCACAAGATTTGACAAATTCGTAGGCATCCTTATAAATGGTAGGCCAAAAGAAACCGGCATCAAAAACCTTCTTGGCGGTAAAGTTGGCTCCGTAGTGTCCCCCGTGGGTCCACTATGACATGCTTCGAGAATTTCGAGAGCTTCTTTGCCATCTACACACCTTCGGATTATTTGATCCGCACAAGTCTTGAAAAGAAAAGGGTCATCCCAAAAATAATCTTTTACATCTTTAAAGAACTTGTTTTTCTCTTGAGTTAACATTCCTTTTTTAATAAAGTTCCCCGCGTGGTAGTTAGCAAAATCGGTGAACCACAGGGTACTTTAGTCTTTAGAAGTTAACACACTTAAAGTCTCTAAAGGAAAAGTCTCGGTAATCTTTTTTGGATCAAAAACATTTTCGTAAGGGTTTTCAAGACGAGAGAGGTATAACCTTAAAATCAAATTCCTAAAGAAGTAAGACCCAGCGAAGCAATCTTGCTTTGGCGTCTTTCTTGTTGAAGAGGTATTTCAAAGCGGAGTGGTCCGTGTAAACAACACTCTTGTTCATGATTAGATATGATCGAAACTTCTCGAAAGCATAAACAACTGCAAGCATCTCCTTCTCGGTTGTTGTATAATTTGTTTCTGCTTCAGTCATCGTTTTGCTAGCGTAATGAATTGGTCGGAAATGCTTCTCAATCCTTTGCCCTAGGACCGCTCCTATTGCATAATCACTTGCATCGCACATGATTTCAAAAGGTTGGTCCCAATTTGGAGCAATGAGAATTGGAGCTTCGGTCAACTTCTTTTTCAATGTTTGAGGCGTATGACCCAGAAGCCAATGACAAGTTTGTCAAAGCCCTCCAAGACCTGAAAGACCTAAAATACCCGATAGTAGACCAACTGGAGAGGTTAAAGGATAGCCCCCATTGATTTAATAATGGCCTCTCTCCACTTAGAGAGTTATACCGGGGAGGATACCCCTTAGTGGATTCGTGACCTCCGCCTGA
>BQNB010022458.1:18014-58647 GCA_026074375.1 Tanacetum coccineum | reverse complement strand
TATATATCTTATAATAATAGCGTTTAATATATATAAGTATTGATTATATATATCATATTGCCATAATTACTTTATTCATCATTTTGCCATATCATATTTCGCATCATACTTATTTCTTGGCTCTGCTTGCACGTGCATGGTTTCATATAAAGAGGATTTATATAAACTTGTGCTTGTGCAGGTCATGACTGCTTCTATTATTTCTATTTCATCTGATACGTCTGAGGAGGGTGTGGGTTCTCATGCCCTATGAGTGATTATCTTTGGTGCTATTCCTACTATTAACCATGTTATCCTTGAGGTTCCCATTGTTCCGGCTGACCCTATAGTTACACCAGAGGTGGGGGCAGTTTTAGTTATCTCACCTGCCAAGGTACTTGATTTAGTGGATTATTCACCTTCTTCTAATTTTGATCCATTAGAGGATTCTCTACCTCCCGCACCAGATTTGCCATTGGTTTCACCCTTTTTGTGTTCTGATGACACGGAGGCAGACGATGAGTCCAAGCCTGCTGAGCAGAGACATGTATCGTCATCTCATGATACTCTTGCACCATTATCAGAGTTTCCCCTTGCACCTGTTGTTGCCCCATCTAGGATTCGTCGACATTCAGCGACTCTTATCTGACCCGGTGAGGCTATCCCTTTCGGCCGACCTTACCGCACCTATCCTAACGGGCCGCGTAAGTTGTTGACTGCGAGGAAGAGAGTTAGACCTTTACCTGCTCGTAGACGTGCATGGAGACATGTATCTCATCATTCATCAGATCGTCATTCTTCACCAGACTCATCTTCTTCTAGTGCACCTTAAGATCATTCCTTATCCAGACATACACCACTAGACACCACTGATGCTGACTCATCTACACCACAGAGATTTGTTCATCGATCACTTGCTAGGACTCCACGACATAGTGAGGCTTTTAGACGTTGGAGGTCTGCACCATTGTCTACCCCTTACCCACCGACTACATCAAAGTAATCTTTAGGTTCATCATCTGAGAGGTCATTGGATTCATCTTCACCTTCTCTTGGACCATCTCGTAAGAGATGTAGATCCCCCATTGCTTCGGTACCATCATCTACTCATGTTTTGAGGTCGATAGCCCCTACTCCAGCTGATCTTTTACCACCTCACAAGAGGTTTAGAGATTCATACTCACTAGAGGATAGCGGAGAGGAGCATATGGAGGTGGATACTGCTGATGCAGAGGCTGTTGCAGATGTAGGTATTAGTGAGGGAGTTGTAGCTCACCCTGAGGATGGTGTAGGTATGGGATTTGAGATTGTTGCTAGTGATTTTAGGGAGGGTGATGAGGAGTTTGAGGCAGAGGCTAGCGCGGCAGACGCAAGAGAGATCGCTGTAGATCCATTGGCTATTGGTGATAGTTCTAAGTCTTCTAGAAGAGGTATACCTGATCTTGAGGATACTATTTATGATATAGTTCACTACATGTCAGAGGTTCGTATTGATAGGATTACTAATATTGAGACCACTCAGAGACAGTTGGAGACTAGTCAGATGGTAGCTAAAGGAGAGCAAGCTAGTTTGGTTAAGAGGATTGGGAGTTTGAGACTGGAGTACCTAAAGGTTCGAGCCATGTTGAGTATAGAGAGAGATAGGATTGACAGTATTCATTGGCATATAGCACTTTCACAAGAGGAGTTTTATCAGGTTTGTAGGGATCGTGATGATACTCGGAGGAGACTTAGGAGGTTAGAGTCATATGTTGAGAGACATTTGGGTTTTTGCCCTTAGACTAGTAGTACCATGACCATGTAGGAGATTAGACCGATGGTTAGGTCTAGATGTTGGCAGTAGAAATAATCGTAAATCATGTAGCTATTTTGGGTTGGTTGTAACCGAACTATTCTTTTATTCATGATATGAAAAGCTTGTTTTGATTCTCTCGCGTATTATTCTTTATTGTTATTTACTCATTCTGGCAAAACATGTTCTATTGTATTTTCCTATATAAACCTTATTTACCATTTATAGTGGCTATATCGCGTATCGAATCTCATCAAGTGTTATGTCTTGTAATATAGAACAATGACTATCACTAACTCCGGTATGACCCCTGAAGCAATCGAAGAACTCATTAACCGATGTATGGAAGAAGCATTGGATGCTCATGAGGTGACCCGCGCCGCCAATGCTCTCGAGGCTGAGAATCAAAGCCAAAACAGTAGTGACAGCGATAATGGAAATGGCGGTAATGGAGATTGTGAGAATGGAAATGCTGAGAATGGAAATGGTGGAAATGGAAATCCAAATGAGAATGGTAGAGGCGATAGGCCTGTTGCTAGAGAATGCACCTACCAGGATTTCATGAAGTGTCAACCACTCAACTTTAAGGGAACGGAAAGAGTTTTCGGATTGATAAGGTAGTTTGAGAAGATGGAAACAGTGTTCCATATCAGCAATTGCCCAGAGAAGTCCCAAGTTAAGTATGCTACTTGCACACTGTTAAACAGTGCACTAACTTAGTAGAACTCACACAAGAAGACTATTGGGACTGAGGCTACATTTGCCATGTCATGGAGAGAGCTTATGAAGCAAATGACTAAAGTGTACTGCCCAAGGAATGAGATTCAGAAAATGGAAACTGAACTATGGAACCTAACCATAAAGAGTAATGATTTGACTGCTTATACTCAGAGATTTTAAGAGTTAACTATGATGTGCACCAAAATGGTTCCTAAGAAAGAGGACCGAGTTGAGAAATTCATTAGAGGTCTCCCGGATAATATCTAGAGTAATGTAATTGCTGTAGAGCCCACGAGACTCCAAGATGCTGTTAGGATTGCTAACAACTTAATGGACCAAAAGTTGAAGGGATATGCTGTGAAAATGCTGAAAACAAAAGAAGATTGGAGGTAAATCAAAGAGACAACCATGGACAGCAGCCACCATTCAAAAGGCCAAATGTAGAAGGTTAGAATGTGGCAAGAACCTATACGGCTGGCAACAATGAGAGAAAAACATATAATGGATTGTTGCCTTTCTGTAACAAATGTAAGCTTCACCAAGAAGAACCGTACACAGTGAGATGTGGGAAGTGTAACAAGGTTGGGCATTTGACCCGGGATTGTAAGGTCACAATCTCCACTACTTCAACTTAGAGGGGTCAAGTAGTGAATCAGAGGGTTATAATCTGTTACGAGTATGGAGGGCAAGGACACTACCGAAGTGATTGCCCAAAGTTGAAGGATCAAAACCGTAGGAATAAGGCTAGAAACAAGAATGGAGTTGGTAAAGCAAGAGGGAAAGCATATGTGCTAGGTGGAGGAGACGCTAACCCCGATTTAAATGTCGTCAAGGGTACGTTTCTCTCAACAAACATTATGCTTTCATATTATTCGATTCGGGTGCCGATATAAGTTTTGTTTCGACTACATTTAGTACCTTGCTTGATATAACCCCCGATACTTTAGACGTTAGCTATGCTGTCGAATTAGCCGACAAGAGAATTTCTGAAACCAATACCGTGCTTAGAGGTTGTACGTTAGGATTATTAGGTTACCCATTCAATATTGACCTAATGCCGGTAGAACTTGGTAGCTTTGACGCCATCATCGGCATGGATTGGTTAGCGAACCATCATGCAGTGATCGTTTGCGATGAGAAGGTAGTGCGGATTCCCTATGGAGATGAAGTTTTGATAGTACAAGGTGATGGAGGCAGTAGAAGAAAGAAGTCAAAGTTGAGCATTATATCGTGCACTAAAACTCATAAGTATGTTGAGAGAGGTTGCCTAATTTTTCTGGCACAAGTAACGAAGAAGGAAACCGGACACAAGTTAGAGGAGAAGCGACTTGAGGACGTGCCGACTGTACGGAACTTTCCGGAGGTATTTCCAGAGGACTTGCCTGGATTACCGCCTACGCGACAGGTTGAATTCCAAATCGACTTGGTCCCTGGTGCTGCACCTGTGGCACGAGCTCCGTATAGATTAGCATCGACGGAACTGCAAGAATTGTATACTCAATTACAAGAACTTTTTGACAAGGGATTTATAAGACCGAGTTCCTCACCCTGGGAGCCCCGGTCTTGTTTGTCAAAAAGAAAGACAGATCTTTTTGGATGTGTATCGATTACCATGAGCTGAACAAGCTGACTGTGAAGAATCAATATCCACTTTCGAGAATCGATGACCTATTTGATCAGTTGTAAGGATCAAGAGTCTAATCTAAGATCGACCTGAGATCTGGTTATCACCAACTCAGAGTTCAAGAGGAAGACATTCCAAAGACAGCGTTTAGGACACACTACGGTCCCTATGAGTTTCAAGTGATGTCGTTTGGACTGACCAACGCACCGGCGATATTCATGGATCTGATGAATCGGTGTGCAAACCGTACTTAGATAAATTCGTGATCATTTTTATTGATGACATCTTGATCTAATCCAAGAGCGAGGAGGAGCATACAGAACACCTTAAGTTAATCATGGAATTACTTAAGAAGGGAGACTTGTACGCCAAGTTTTCGAAGTGTGAATTTTGGCTGTCGAAGGTACAATTTCTTGGTCACGTGATTGATAGTGAGGGAATTCACGTGGACCCGGCTAAGATTGAGTCAATCAAGGATTGGGCATCGCCTAAGACTCCGACATAGATTTGTCAATTTCTAGGTCTTGCTGGCTATTACCAACGATTTATCGAAGGTTTCTCAAAAATTGACAAGCCTATGACGAAGCTGACTCAAAAGAACATGAAGTTTGATAGGAGTGAAAAGGCAGAAGCTGCATTTCAACTGTTGAAGCAGAAGTTGTGTATTGCATTGATTTTAGCTTTACCCGAAGGTAGTGAAAACTTTATGGTTTACTGTGATGCTTCTCGTAAAGGATTGGGCGCAGTTTTGATGCAAAGGGAGAAGGTCATAGCCTACGCGTCATGCCAACTTAAGATTCATGAGAAGAATTACACTACACATGACATAGAGCTTGGAGCTGTAGTATTTGCTCTCAAAATGTGGAGACATTATTTGTATGGCGCAAAGTGCGTTATGTTCACTGATCACAAGATTTTGCAACATATTCTAGATCAAAAAGAGTTGAACATGAGACAACGTAGATGGTTAGAGTTGTTGAGTGATTATAACTGCGAGATACGTTATCATCTGGGAAAAGCAAACGTGGTGGCGGATGCCTTGAGCCGAAAGGAACGGCTTAAGCCACTATGGGTTCGAGCTTTGGTTATGACGATTAGTCTGAACCTCCCTGTGTAGATTTTAGATGCTCAGGTTGAGGCAAGAAAGGAGGAGAATTATGGAACAGAAGATCTGTGTGGTATGATTAAGAAGCTAGAGCCACGTGCTGATGGAACGTTATGCTTAAATAGGAGAAGTTGGATACCCTATTTTGGTGACTTAAGAGAGTTGATTATGCACGAGCCGCATAAGTCAAAGTATTTAGTACATCCTAGATCGGACAAGATGTACCAAGATTTAAAGAAGTTGTATTGGTGGCCGAATATGAAAGCTGAGATTGCCACCTACGTCAGTAAATGTTTGACATGTGCCAAAGTCAAGGCCGAATGCCAAAAACCATCTGGTTTGTTAGTTCAACCCGTGATCCCAGTATGGAAGTGGGAAAACATTACTATGGATTTCGTAACTAAGTTACCAAAAACATCAACTGGTCAAGATACAATTTGGGTAATTGTTGACCGACTCACAAAATCTGCTCATTTCTTACCAATGAAGGAAACTGACTCAATGGAGAAGTTGACGAGACAATACTTGAAGGAAGTAGTCTCGAGGCATGGAGTGCCAGTTTTGATTATTTCTGATCGAGACAGTAAGTTTACCTCTCATTTCTGGAAATCGTTGAACGAAGCCCTAGGTACTCAATTGGATATGAGTACGGCTTACCATCCACAGACTGATGGTCAGAGTGAGAGAACCATCCAAACCTTGGAGGACATGCTACGTGCTTGTGTGATGGATTTTGGGAAAGGTTGGGATAGACACCTACCTTTGGTGGAGTTTTCTTACAACAACAGTTATCACACTAGTATCAAGGCTGCACCGTTTGAAGCTCTCTACGACCGAAAATGTAGATCGCCTATTTGTTGGGCTGAGGTTGGGGACGCTCAGCTCACTGGTCTGGAAATTGTTCATGAAACAACTGAGAAGATCATTCAAATCAAAAAGAGAATTCAAGCTGCCCGAGATAGGCAGAAGAGCTATGCCGATAGGAGGCGTAAGCCATTAGAATTTGAGGTTGGAGACAAGGTCATGTTGAAAGTGTCGCCATGGAAAGGGGTGATACGTTTCGGCAAACGGGGGAAGCTGAACCCTCGTTATATAGGACCTTTTAGGATTATTGCTAAAGTGGGAACGCTTGCTTATCGACTTGAACTCCCAGAGTAGTTAAGCCGAGTTCATAGTACTTTTCATGTTTCTAATTTGAAGAAGTGTTTCATAGACGAACCCCTAGTTATTCCGTTGGATGAGATCCAAATTGATGACAAGCTCCATTTCAATGAAGAACCAGTTGAAATTATGGATCGAGAAGTTAACGGATAAAGCAAATCCGCATTCCAATCGTGAAGGTCCGATGGAATTTGAGACGAGGGTCTGAGTTTACTTGGGAGCGCGAGGACCAAATGAAGAAAAAGTACCCTCATCTTTTTGCTAATCATTCGTCCACGTCTTAAGCTTTGAGGACAAAGCTTTTTTAACGGGGGAAGAATGTCACACTTCGAGATTTTCAGGTCAATATTTTAAACTTTTCTGACAATTATTTTTGACTTTTATACGTTATGTTTGAATCTGGCGGTTTACCGGGAAGTAAACCCGCGTAAATCTGAAAAACGTCATCGGACGCGTTCCGGCATCAGATATTCATTAGTTTAGATATTATATGAGTTATATTATCTTTTCTAAGTGTTTCGTAGTTTACAATCACTCCTGGTATTTATTTTTACGCTTTAACGATTAAATTGCGTTTTTGCGTTTTTGACCTAACGGAACCTCGGAAACTCAAAATCTTTTCGTGTAAACTTTAGTTATCGTTCATCTCATATTATTAAGCCGAAATTTTCATTCATATCCCTCCCCCTCTATATATTAGACGCCTAAAGTCAAACCAAATGCAAACATAAGCCTTGAAATTAATTAAATGGCATCTTTTCTTGAACTTACCATGCATGTGTATGAAGGTGACACATGAGTGTGTCCATTTCATGCACAAATATCACCATTTGACTAGAACATGTGACCATTTGATCACATGACTTCTCATTTTGACCAAAAATTCAAAATCTAAGACCTAGTATTATGAACCAAGACAAAAAATGAACCATATGGTCCTTGTGACTATGTTTGGCCGAGCAAAGGTGCACACACACCTTTGGTGTGTGTTGGTCACTTGTTACTTAAAACCATGTAACCCTAAACCATTCTTGTCCTATAAATACTAAGCACTTCTCATTTTAGGGTTCCATCTTTTCTCATAGTCTCCAAAAAAATTTCTCTCTTCCCTTCCTTTGCTCTCTAGGCCACGGCACAAACACACCCTTTTAAGGTTTTCATATCTTTGATTTTTATCAAGATTCACTCATTCCAAGTTCATTTCTAAGATCATCCAAGGTGTTTGCAAGTATTGGTTCTTTAATTTACGAGTATTTTCAAGATTTACAAATTAAGGTTTGGTTATTATTTGAGGTTTTTCAAGATCTATTGATTTTGGGGTATAAATCTTGTGATTTCACTACTTGTTCTTCATTCTTGTAAGTATCTTAAATATTTCCTTGTGCTTTTCCTTATGTTCTTCTTATATGTTCAAGATCCATACATCCATATGTTGTGTTTCAATTTTTGAAAGATTTTAAAGACAAGATTTCATAAATAATGATACTACTTTATTTTACTAGTTAAATATTATGTTCTTGGTGAGATGAGAGTTGATGAGTGTTGCAACAATAGAAATGAAGGGATTAGGTTAGATTTAGGTGTGGTTTTGTTGTGGATTAGTTGTGAATGGAGATTAGGCTAGATTAGGCACTATTGTGAAGTTTGGGTGGATTTTGGTTGCGTTTTTGACAAAAAGTGCTTGCTGTCCCAAATTTGTTTTGAGGTTTTGGTCGACCTAAAAATGTTTTCATTAGGCGTAAAAGTAGTTTTTGAAGAGCTCGTTTCGAATAGATAGTTTTTCATATATCGCACATTAAAATTGGATTTAAAACGACCAAGTTATAGCCAAATGAAACTTGAAACATTTTTCGACAAAACCGGATGAATAGTGTGCTGATGTGAATAGTAAAATGAGTTTTCGGACACTTTCGGACATTTTTGGACTTTCTAAACATTAGCGAAACATATAGTAACACTTATATATTGATTGGTATTGTTTAATGACGCCGTCAACATATTTTGGGAAAAGCGATAAAGTTACTAAAAATTAAAGGTGGCAATCTTGACCCAAATATAAAAGAATGGGTTTAATTGGGTCATTTTTTTAAATATTTGGGTCATTTGGGTCTTTAAGTTTGGTAAGAATTTAGCGGAACGGACTTTGAAGTTAAGTAATTAAGGATAGCTAGTGCGTTTTGACTTATGGAAACTTAACAAATATAAGGGACGGTATTAACGTCCGAAACTAAAAACTTTCCTAAAAAAGAAATTTAATAAATATGGAAACTTTTGGATAAACGCCGAAACTTAAAGAAAAACTATATGATTTCATTTCATCACGTCTTGTTAATCAAACTAAAGCAAACACACATGGATGTCTTTTGGTGGTGAACATATTGTACAATTCTTGGCATACATTCTGTGTTTCTGAGACGCGTTATTATTCTAGGTCGCGGCTAGATTTCTATATCATATTTTACTTGCGTGATTATCATTTGCTCATTTTGCTAAGGTGAGTTCATAGCCCCATGTTTTACTACTTTTACTTTACTATTTTAGGGTGAGAAACATTGCTTGTTTTCAAATTATGGACACAGTTACTTTACGTTTCCTTTTCCTGATTACGTGTTGCCTAAGTAGCGAATAGACCACTAATGCCCGAATTATCATGAACCGTCAATTGCTTAACCGACCGTACTGGTTAAGTGAGCGTGAATGTTGTGAATAGATCTATTGGGAGTAATTATACCTATTTGGGTAAGTAGCGCTTACTAGATTCGGAGGTCCTGAACAAACGGATATATACCATGTCGGAATGTTAATAGGTGATCTTGGTCAGATACCTCTAGGGCGTGGAATACTATTTGGCATATAAAATGCTTCCTTTTAAATTGAGCTTCGATGTCATGAGCTTAGTGCAACAGTAAATACATTCTTTTATGTGAAGTTGTATCTGTTATAACTGTCACGTGCGTACTGTGAACTTGTGATCCACTTTTAATATTAAATTCAAACTTATGAATTCACTCAACTTTATGTTGACAGTTTTAGCATGTTTTTCTCAGGTGCTTAGCTGTGGATGTCTTTGCTTGCTATTTGGTGTCGCTATGCATTGTGCCGATTTTCAAGAAACGTTATTATTAACTATTTAAACTTCGTTGTCAATTTCGAAAACTTTTATTCGCTTCCGCATATTTTCTTTAAACTTATGTCAAACTTTAACTATTTTAATTAATGCAATGATGTTGGATTTTCAAACGTACCCTTAAAGGTCATTCTTTGTATCTTGTGTGATGTGTATTATACCGTTATGCCCCCGGACACGTGTTTCCGACTAGGCCCCGTTTGGGGGTGTGACACTGACACGACTCACGAATACGCACGCAAAATATTAATAAAACACGAGTACAATATAATCCCGTTGACAATGTAGAGAAAAGAAAGAAAATAAAAATGGAAAGTAAGGGTAAATTGATAAAAATTTATGGTGACTACTCCCAGCATAGCATGGTCTTTCATGAATTATACATAGATGATCAAGCTATGTACAATTTAGGGACTAACGATGAAATGCTCATTTCATAAAACTAGTGTTATGTTTAAAAAAATTATACGGTATAAACGATATAGTTTATACGGTAGCAAAGCAGTTCGTAGCAATGAAAACAAGGTAGTTTATATGGCGACACAAGATATTTTGTAAGATAGCGGAAAATATTTTATGAGATGATTGCCAAATAGTTTACGAGAAGATTACGTGACTTTTATAATGTAACATCAAGGGGTTCATAATATGGTAACAAATAGTTTACGAGCTGACAACCTAATAGTTTATAAGGTGGCAACGTATGTAGTTTATAAGAGACACGAAGTAATTCATAAGATGACGACGAAATAGTTTATAAATTAATGGCGAATTAGTTTATAAACACCAATGAAATAGTTCATGAGGTGACAACGAAATGGTTTGTAAGATGACTGCAAAGTAGTTTATATTAGGGTAGCAAAAGAGTTTTTAAATAGCCGTAAAATAGATTATAAGATGGAAATGAATAGTTTATAAAATAATAGTGAAATGGGTTGTAAGACGGTAATAGATTTGAGGAGTACCTTACATAAATTATTAAAGAATGAAAGCGTAACCAAAAAAATCATCATGACACAAAATGAACAGAGGGTTTAGAATTATCCACTTAATACACGAAATTCACAGGGAAGTACTAGTGCAAAACTGTTAGGGGTTACGGTCCAAGTCTATTTTGGTTTCACTAGGCAAGGCAGGAAAAGTCTCTCCTTAAGCATTAGCATTATCTTTGACGGCGTTAGAGTTCCCGCGAGTTTTTACCTTCCAATTTTGGTTCATACGGTTCAGCCTTCGACAATCACTATATTGTAATGTCTTAGCTTCCACATTCCTAATAGGTACCTCAGGTTTCTAAATTGCCACTGTGGCCTCTAAGTTGTTATCAAAACGGTGTCTTAAAATCTCTAGTCATATGGCCAACCCTCTCGTAGTTATTGCACTCATCAGTGCATGGCCTAGTGTGGTGCAACTTACACTTGTTGTAGAAGGGTAACTTTCCTACATATCCATTTTTGTTATTTGGTCTAGCAATGTAAGCTCTCATGACCTTTTGTCGTTTATCTTGTTGTTGACATTCCTTACCACCTTGGCTTCCTAACGTATGACCTGATCCACTAAGTCACGAGTCATGCGGATTTTTGCCTCATAGACGGCAATAGCTTTAATAGCATTAGCAATTTGTTGGGTTATAATATGTTCGATCTTCGCGGAACTTATTCCTTATCTCGTTGTTGGTATTTTCCTCAAAATCGAACGGGGTAAAGAAAATATGATAAGTCAAATTTCAAAAGTTGCGTTTCCAAAAATGGAACGTTACAAGGTGACGAGGTGATGAGTTAAAGTCGTGTTCGAATTAATCGAAATTTTTCTAGGCGTTATGAGGAGTAAGAAAGATTGAGACGTTATGAGATGACGCAGGTGTTTCGACAGTATGGGGTGAGTGCTCAACTCGCATTCGGGTTCGGGTAATAAGATAACGTAAGGTCAGCAGATTGTGACAAGTTTTAATGTTATGTAAAATAGTATTATGTAGACCCCTGAAAAGTTTTAAAGACCATCATATCACTCATGGTGTCTTGGGAAACGTTTAGAGACCATTGTGTCACTCACAATGTCTTAGAAATGATTAGAGACCATTGTGTCACTCACAATGTCTTAGAAATAAACGAGACCATTGTTTCACTCACAATGTCTAAGAAAAAGTTTTAGTATTTATATAAATAACCTTTATATAAAACGAGTGTAAAATATGCGCAAGGCAAAATAACTTAAGGCAAAATAACTTAAGTATAGCCAATAGTACACACACATATAAGATAAAAGCAAACGCGCGTATTGGCAAAGATAAGGCACGTAAGGATCACATACTGGTTATAAACCAGACCTAGTATATACTACCTGGTTTTCTATAACCCTGGCTCTGGATACCAATCTGTCACACCCCTAGACGGGACCTGGACGGAATACGTGTCTGAGGGCGTGACGTCATAATATACATCACACAAAGTACAAGGGAACGTGTAACACCCCGATATTTGACATATAGCGGCAGAAGCTAATTTGGGGTATTACTTCATGAATCATAGTCATAATAATAGAAAACGACTCAAAAGAGACGTTTTTAAAAGATAAGTTATCATTCATTATTCATCGGAGTTTTTACAAACGAAGGTCCCAAAATACATTTCAAAACATAAAGTTGAATGATAACAGGTTTGGACGTCCTCAAGTCCAATGCCACTCCGTGCCATAGTTTGCTCAATTACCTAAGATAAACATGCTAAAAGGGTCAACACAATGGTTGAGTGAAATTCACCGTGTTTGTAATGTAATAGTTGAATACAAGTTATTTAAAGTGTAATAATTGCAACGAATATAATTATCATGGGAAAAACAATATTATATTATTGCACTAAGCTCATGACATCGAAGCCTTAGGTAAATGTTATTCATAAGTTGTTGCCCCGAGTGGGTGCTTTGCCAAACACCCGGAGTTACTCAAATGATATGCGTCCGTTTGACATGGTAGTGCGTTGTTACCTACCCGGACGGGGAAGTTCAGTCCCAATAGATCTATTCACGGCATTCGCGCTTACTCAACCAGTACGTTCGGTTACAAGTAATTAACGGTTCATGATAGTGGGGGCTTATGGCAAATAGAGGTACTTAGGCAATAATACATCAGGATAGCATACAATTGAAAACACTTGTATTCATAGTTTATAGCATGTATCTCCCTACGAAGTTTAGAAAACATGTAAAAGTGAGACTACGAACTCACCTTGATAAGGTAGTTGATTGATTTGAAATTTAATTCAAATGAGAGTAAACGTGCTCGTCACGCAACATGAGGTAATATGCCAAGTCTTAGTTTGATTGCAAACTTTATTTTATAAAGTTTAATGGTTTGTTATCTTGTGAAAACATCGTATCACTGTTCGGGCTATCATAATCCAAAGGTCATGTAGTAAACGTTTGAGGAGCTAGGACACTTTAAATCGTAAATCCAGCAACTCGTCAAAACGTCTACCCAAATGAAACCCCTCACATGAAACTCCCTAGTAACGTGATATGTTATAGATTAAATGATAAGATTTTATCATTTTAGGTTTCTTCAAAAGCTAGCGGATGATAGATTATGTTATATTTATAACTTAATTGTTTTATAACGTTTTGATCGGTGAATGATAACAACAAATGTTTCGGGTTTTAATAAAGTCGAGTCTTTATAATATTTAAATATATTTTTATAATTTATAAAAGTATTACATTTTATACCTTTAAGAATGCAAAATGACAATATATACCCTTGGTTTATATATATTTACAAAGTTAATCCTTTTAATATAACTTTTAAAATCTTTAAACCCTTAACTTTAAAGAATGGTAAAACAAGCCCTTGTGATTTAAACTTTAGGTTAATTACAATTTCAGCCCCTTTAGTTATAAGTTTCAGGAATTTATAATATATACCCCTTTGCATGAAAACATTTGCGAATTTAGTCCATAAACCATAATATTGATATTTTTGATTTAGAAATAAATTTTGCAGGTTATAGCTTATTAGAATAAGCTAAAATAAGTAAAGTTTACGAGCTTATAGCTTATAGAAAGAGCTTGTGTACATGAAATACCAAAATGGGTACGTTTGGTTTAGGAAAACCAAACCGTATGGTTTTGTTGGTTCAAGGCTTGAACAAAGGACTTACACATGATCTAATAAAGCTAATGAAAGATCTAAAACGAAGCAACAACTTATAGAACAAATGGAATGACTTACAAACTTGAAAATAGGTAGTAATATGGGTTTTGGGATCGTACGCCTAGGAAATGGGTTTCAAGGCTTCTTCTGATTTTGGCTTCTAAGGCGCTGGTATCTCTATGACCTCTACTAAGGCTGGGCTTGGACTTGCTGAGATCATGCCCCCCTTTCTTGAGGGGTAAAAAATAGTGAAAAAAAAAAAGCCTTTTTGATGGGTGATTTAAAAATAGATGTATTATGCATTTATATATGTAGAAAACGCTTAAGGGACCCAATTAAGAATAGTAAGGACAAGTAAACTTATTGTGGTGATCAAGGAATGTGGATTAGGGACCAAGGAAAGCTAGGAACTAGTATTATAGCTTAGGATGAGGTGGTGAGAGGTGTATGAAGGTTCGGTTAACAAAGGGTGATAAGGAGAAGTTTTCTTGGTGCTCAAGGGTGGTGATGGAGGTGGTGGAGTGCTAGGTTGATGAAAGGCTGAAGGGGGTGGTGCGTAGAGTCTAGTCTTAGTGCTTGTGGTGCAGCTTGCTTAGAATAATTTTAAAGTAGTTTTAGGGAGGCGAGTTCATGCTGTTTTTGGACAGCAACATCGACACCGCGTAAATGGTTGTCATTTCTACAAAACCGTACAATTCCATAAGCTTAAACCAGTGAGCGTGGTTAGACATTTGAGTCCTCTACAACTTTTAGTTTTACATATTTAGGGGTCACTATACAAAAATTTAGAGATAACATCCATTTACTACAGGTGTGTAGAATCTGCGCATCTTTGCCATTTCGGCTATAACTAAATCATCTGACATCGAATCGGGTCGAGTCAACCGGTAAAATGATCACAAGACATAGGGCTACAACCTAGTATTTTTACTTAATACCTAAAGTTTACTTATTTTTCCTAGATCTTATGGTTTATCAACAGATCAGATTCTAAAAATTATGAACTAGTTTAAGGGTGTAACGGGTTTGCTAGGTTTTTCGGGTTTAGGATTAGGGTTTAGGTTTTAGGGCGAGTTTAGGACTAGTTAAAGTTAGGATTTAAGAGAAAATTATGCATTGTACACTTGTACACATGCTTTGATAGTTGTACAATTATGTTTATAATATGTAAAACAATACATATCAATTAGCGAGGTTTTGATAAAAACGTTAATGTTTAATGCTTGTTTTGAAATAACGTTTTGAAAAGTATGTTAAATGGATAATGTATTTGGTAAAAATGATATTAGAACATAGACTTGACATATTAGGACATTTACTTGCTATAAACGTAGATATAATTGGCATTGGTAGGTTGCGTGAGCTCGTTTACTTTGGTTATGCAAGTTACGTTGCATAAAGAGTGGAATAAAGCAAAAATATTCCCGTGAAAATGGTAGTACTTATTTAATAAGTAATATGACATTGATAAAAATTGGGTTGTTATAGTCTTAAATTTCATAGTAATATACATGATGAAATTGCATCTAACTTAATAGATGGATAATTACATTGATGAAAATTGTAAGTTGTTATAGTCTCCCTCCCTTAAAAGAAATCTCGTCTCGAGATTTAGTTTGATGCCAGAGTGATGTTTGAAAATAGATGTGGATACTTGGCACGAATTTGATCTTCGTGTTCCTATGTAAATTCGGGTCCTCTTTTAGAGTTCCATCTTACTTTGATAATAGGGATGCGACTTTGTCTTAGTTGCTTGACTTCTCGATCCATGATTTCTACGGGTTCTTCCTCAAAGTTGAGCTTATAATCAAGCTGAAGTTCTTTCATTTGAATGACAAGGGATTCGTCAGATAGACATTTCTTTAGATTAGAAACATAGAAAGTACTGTGGACATTACTGAGCTCGTCAGGAAGCTCTAGTTTGTATGCCACTAGGCCAATCCGTTCAAGGAGTTTGAATGTTCCAATGTACCGAGGGTTAAGCTTTCCTCGCTTTCTAAAATGAATGATACCTTTTCGAGCGCTGACACTTTTGTTATCATAACACGATCCCCCAACGTGAAATTTCTAAAGGGTTCCCGCTTAATATTGGCATAACTTCTCTACGGTTCTCTTGCACTGCCAACTTGTCGAATTTGACTATTTTCTCGTGGTTTCGTATTATGTCTGGTCCCGTAAGTTGAACGCATCTCCAACCTTGGCCCAGCAACAATGATCCGCACTTTCGACCAATAAACGTGCCTCAATGGGTGCTGCCTTAATGTTGACATGGTAACTATTATTGTAGGAAAATTCTACCAATGGTAAGTGTCTTTCCCATCCTTTTCCAAAATCTATAACACGGGCTCGAAGCATATCTTTGAGTGTTTGGATGGTTCTTTCACTTTGTCCATTAGTTTCGGGATGATATGGTCATACCTCCATGTCTAAATTGAGACTACCAAAGACACTTTGTAATGATTGCCAGAATCTGGATGTGAAATGACTGTCACGATCCGAGATGATAGATATTGGCACGCCATGCCAGGAGACTATTTCTTTGATGTACAACCTTGTAAGGGTTTCCATACTATCTGTCTCTCGGGTAGGGATGAAATGTGCGGATTTGGTAAGGCGATCGACAATGACCCAGATTGTGTCATGTCCGTTTGAGGTTTTGGGTAGTTTTGTGACGAAATCCATCGTTATTCTCTCCCACTTCCACATAGGAATCTCTGGTTGTACTAGTAAGCCGGATGGCTTCTGACATTCAGCTTTAACTCTAGAGCATGTTAAACATTTGCCAACATATTCAGCGATGATTGCCTTCATGTTAGGCCACCAATAGAGTTTCTTTAGATCCTGATACATCTTGTCAGAACCTAGGTGAATGGAATACTTTGATTTATGAGATTCATGCATGATCAAGTCCCTCAGATTACCAAAGAGTGGTAACCAACTTCGATTCTTGATACATCGGGTTCCATCAGGACGTATTTCAAATGCTTTGTCCATTCCTCGTAGGTTCTCAGCTTTGATGTTTTCTTCTTTGATTGCCTCGGTTTGAGCTTCGAGGATTTGTGTTGGTAACTTTGGGTGAATGGTCATGACTAATGATCTAACTCGAAGTGGTTTGATTCGTTCCTTCCGGCTTAAGGTACCTGCTACAACAGGTTCCTGTCAGAGGGTAGAGAATCTCACATCGTAATCTGCGAGCTATTCTAACCAGCGCACTTGCCATCAGTGTTCAAACTCCTTTTGATGAAGATATGTGAAGACTTTATTGATCAGTGAACACATTACACTTGTGCATACAGAGAGTTGTCTCTAATTTAAAGCGAACACTATTGCTCCTAATTCGAGTCGTGTGTAGTATAGTTTTCTTTTTCTAGGCGTAAGTTGTTGGGTGCAGATGCAATAACTTTTTCGCACTTTGCAGTACATGCTCCCAGCCTTGATGTGAGCATCATAGAAACAACAAAATTGTCGTTTCCGTCTGGTAATGCAAAATTAGAGCTTCATACAACCTTGTTGCGTTGTAGTTGGAAAGCAGACTCATTGGCCTTCGCCCAAATATACTTCTTGTTTTCTGGTTATTTCATCAAAGACTTTGGCGATCTTTGATAAAACTTATGATAAATCTCTGATAGTAAAGCCGCGAGTGCCTAAGAATTGGCGTACGTCAAGTGGATGTGGTAGGAGAGCCGAATTCTTAACTGCTTCAATCTTGGCGGGGGTCAACATGAATTCCTTTGACTAGCAATTAATGCCCAAACGAAAACTAACACGATATTGATCCTGAAATCACATTTGAGAACATGGCATATAATTTCTCCTAGTTGAGTATTTCCAAGATTATTCTCAAAGTGATTTGCATGTCACACTCTCTTGTTACGAGAGTAAATTGAGAAAATCATCTATGAACACTACACAAATTTATCCAAGTAGTTTGCACACATGTCAGAGTCCTTGAACACAACAGGCGTGTTAGTAAACCAAATGGCATGACTTGAAATACCATTAGTGTATGCTATCTCCGTTCTAAAAGCATCTTGGAAATCTTATCCCTTACTCTCAGTTTGATAAACCTATCTTAGTTAATCTTCGAGTATACACTCGAACCTAAAGTGGTCGAATAAATTATGATCCTGGTAATGGGTAATGATTCTTTATGGTGAGTTTATTCAGCTCACGGTAATCGATACACATTCTGAAAAATAAGAAGTAAAGAAGGATCTCCTGGATATATACCTTTCGGTTTTTATACAGGATATGAGCTGACAGTCATGTTTTACTTCGATCACCCGATGTCAAAGATTCACCGTCGATTGAATGTGGACCGACTTCTGCACCGAGAATTTTCAGCATATACTAGAAACCAATCCATACCAATGACGACGTCGAAACTACCGAGTTTAATCGGCATAAGATCAATTTCAAAGGTTGGTTTAACAAAATCAGAGTGCAACCCTGTATAACGGTATTGATTGCTTTTTTTTTTTTACGAGGTTTTACGTCAGCCCATTTGACATTGGATAAAAAGGTATCTCATTGTACCGGTGAGATATTTTAGCATAGATGCAAGAATATGGATACGAAGCTTTATCGCTCCAGAATCAAATAATACTCTAGCTAGATGTTGGTTTAGAAGGAACATACCCGTGACTACGTTCGGATCTTGGTGAGCGTTCTTGTCCCTCATCAAGTATGCTTTTCCATGGGCATTGTTGTTTGCTTTTGGGCACTGATATTTGTAATGGGCCTTTTCCGCTACATGCCAATGACAAGTTAGTGCCACCTGTTAGCAGGTTGTTTCTAGTGACTCAGGCCCTTTCTGCTTCTACAGTTTTCCTGTCAGATGACCCCTCCTTGATTGGCAAGTCTACACCTGACAGTGAAAGGTCTGTATGATGTAGGGTACATCTGTTTACACAAAGGAAAGGTTTTCTAATATACCCTTTATTTTTAGTTAGGGTGGCATGCACAAGCCCTTAAAGGTTTCTTTCCTTCTACTCTGTTTTGTGGTAATCATTATTACGTGTGAAGGTTGTTCTGGTAGTTGTTTGTTTTTGTTGAAGATCTCTATCACAAACTTTCATTTGGTATCATTGGTCATCCTTGCACAGAAAGTGTGCTTTAGTTACCTGAATCCATCAACAGTGGTTATGGTAATGGCTTCCTCTAATGTTTGAGGCTTTGAAGCAGTAACAGTTCCTTTAATACTATGAGGTAGTCCCCCGATTAAAACTTTCAGAGCTGCGGCAACACTATCAGGAACTAGTTGCCCGATGACAGCCTAAGTCATGGCTGGTGCTGCCGATCTTGATGTCCTATTGGGAGCCATTCTATCAACATTTACACAAAATAAGATTAAGTCATTGTTATGCTATATTTGTATGGATTCTTATTTTGTGTTTAGATACTTATTCAGTACAAGTTCTAACAAAGAAAAACATATTCTTTGATATTGTAGGATATAACAGAAAATTCTGGAATGGATATTCTAACAAGCATCTAACTTATTAGGTTTCTCGGGGACTGGTTCATTTCTTAGTGGTTTTTGTATGATCCATAATGAGTTATCTAACTCTGCAAAGATAGACTCATTTGGAAGTCTTAGATTCCAAAAATTTTATGCTCAACGTCTTGATTATTAATCATATCCATGATACTTGGGTATAAAGATTTGAGAAAACTGGATGGCAAGAGAATCATAGTAATCCCGGATAAAGATATGAGTTATCACACTACAGAATATAGGATAGACAACCACGACATCGATATCATGAAACAGCGAGGTATAATGGGATCACTGCTGTATTAAGTCATAAACAACTTGTCTACATAATTTACATAATCAAAATTTAACAAGTGTCATTATTTATGCCACACATCCAGTGGTTGGATTCTAACAAAAGCTGTAAATGACAAAGATCTAGTCTAGTAGTCTGGTGGTCCTCCCTTGTGGTTCTTGAGCTCATGGATTGTATCCAAAAAACTCTTCAATCGATTGTGGCGAACCGTGAGATTATTCTTTGAGATTAGTTCTAGAGTAGAAATCCTGAATCGAGCAAAAATAAACTTGTTGTTATGTCTCATTTGCTTTCTCTGAAGTCTAGCAATCTGAGCACGAGCTTTTTGAAGTTCGGTCTTTAGTTTGTCAAAATCTAGTTGTATGATTACTTGACCATTATCAAGACCTTCTACCTTATCTTCTATGTGCTCAATGCGCTCAAGAGGGAGCTCATCTAAGTGATTCATAATAGTCTCAATTTGTTCCTCATGACGTTCCAAATGCGTCTTATGAGAACTTTCTCTAATTTCAAACACTTGAGGTAGAGCAGAAGTAGAGGAGGATGAACGGGAACGGGCTTGTTTCTTAGGTGGTAAAATCTCCTTGGGAAGAAAGAAATCTCAGGAATGAAACATTGATGATAGTGGTAATACTGGAGATGGAGGTAAAACAGTTGGTGGAACAATAGGAGCTTGTGGTTATGGAATAGGTGATTCACTAGTAGTAGCACTATATGCTTGCGTAACCTTCATATATGGATCATTGTGGAAAGGTGAGATGGCTAACGAGGCCAAAAGATACTTAGATAAATCATCTGAAGGATTAAGAGAGGTATTTCCCGGTGAGGCTTGGGAATAGTCCCGTGAAGCCAGAGTATAGTTAGGAGTAGTTGTAGAGGAAAAGGAATCCTCATTATCGACATCAGATGGGACGATAATAGGGTAGATATAGTCAGGAGAAGACATAATTTTGAAACAACCTAGTGGAAAAATAACATAAGTTATTTATATAATAGTATAATAGTTATGTATCATTTACATACTATTCAGGAAATGCAGTGGCACGAAGGACTTTCTTGGATAGAAAAAGTAGTTATATTTATGGTTTCAACCTTGTTCTCTATAACCGCGGCTCTGATACCAATCTATAACACCCCGATATTTGACATATCGCAGTGGAAGCTAATTTGGGGTATTACTTCATGAATCATAGTCACAATAATAGAAAACGACTCAAAAGAGACGCTTTTAAAAGATAAGTTATCATTCATTATTCATCAGAGTTTTTACAAACGGAGGTCCCAAAATACATTTCAAAACATAAAGTTAAATGATAACAGGTTTGGACGTCCTCAAGTCCAATGTCACTCCGTGCCATAATTTTCTCAATTACCTGAGATAAACATGCTAAAAGGGTCAACACAACGGTTGAGTGAAATTCACAGTGTTTGTAATGTAATAGTTGAATACAAGTTATTGAAAGTGTAATAATTGCAACGAATACAATTATCATGGGAAAAAACAATATTATATTATTGCACTAAGCTCATGACACCGAAGCCTTAGTAAAGTGATTCATAATTGTTGCCACAGCGGGGGTGCCTTTGCTAAACACCCAGAGTTACCTCAAATGAAATAAGTCCGTTTGACATGGTATTGCATTTTTTACCTACCGGACGGGAAGTTTAGTCCTAATAGATCTTTCACGGCAAACCGCACTTAACTCCAAACCAGTACGTTCGGTTACAAGTAATTAACGGTTCATGATAGTGGGGCCTTATGGCAAATAGAGGTACTTAGGCAATAATACATCAGGATAGCATACAGTTGAAAACACTTGTATTCATGGTTTATAGCATGTATCTCCCCACGGAGTTTAGAAATATGCAAAAGTGGGACTGTGAAAAACTCCCCCAACCTTGCTAAGTATTGATTGATTTGAAATTTAATTCAAATGAGAGTAAACGGCCTCGTCACGCAACCTGAGGTAATATGTCAAGTCTTAGTTTTGATTGCAAACGTTATTTTAATAAAGTTGTAACGGTTTGTTAATCGGTTGTGTAAAACATCGTATCACTGTCCGGAGATGCTATCATAATCCAGAGTCGTGTAGTTACATTGAGGAGCTAGGACACTTTTAAATCGTAAAATGCAGCAACGCGTCAAAACGTCCTACCCAAAAATTTTTTAAAATCCCCCCCCCTCCAATGAAAACTCCCTAGTAATGTGATACATTATTATAGATTAAATGATAATATTTTATCATTTTAGGTTTCTTTAAAAGCTAGCGAATGATAAATTATGTTATATTTATAACATAATTTTTGTTATAACGTTTCGATCGGTGAATGATAACGACAAATGTGTCGGGTTTTAATAAAGTCGAGTATTATAATATTTAAATATATTTTTATAATTTATAAAAATATTATATTAAATACCTTTAAGAATGCAAAATGACAATATATACCCTTGGTTTATATATATTTACAAAGTTAATCCTTTTAATATAACTTTTAAAATCTTTAAACCCTTAACTTTAAAGAATGGAAAAACACAATTTTGTCCTTTCAAGTAGAATAACTAATAACCACCCAAGGAAACGAGGGCAATTTTGACTTTTCTTGTCATCATGAAATTTCTTGGAAGGTCATATAATTGTTGGACATTACCTCGTACTCTTTATGGGATACCCGATCCCCTGTACCAAGCCTCCACGTGTCCTTGCCTTTGCATTTTATCAACGCAAGCCATACAATTTGAATCACAATTCCTCGTACAACATTGATGTATAAACTTTGAGGGATAAAGAGAAGCCAAGTGTCATCATGCGATTTGCTAAAAATTATGTTAGTTGGGTGAGAGTGGAATGCCACGCGCCTCATTTGAATTAATTTGGCAGCGTGAGAGGCACTTCCCTGTTTGATGGAGTGAATCACACTTTCTTCATTTGCACAGCTGAAATTAATTTTGATATGTGCTAGTATCACATTAGTCTTGGGCCTATATTATCCATTTGTATCTGGGCCAAGTTCTAAAGCTGTTGGACATGGGCTTGCGTGGATTGAGTGCAACATGCTTTGGTCTTGATAAAATGGGTCGGTCCGACCCATATAAATGGTGTCGGGCCGACCCAATAAGAAGTGAAGGCTTTTTTCGCGCTCTTTCCATTCTCTTTCTCGATTTTGTCTGACTTGCTTCGTTTCTCGTCCTTTTGTGAATATCCGTTACCTGAACAACACAAATAGCAAAACAAGCATATATTTGGCATTTTTCTTATGTTTTTGGTCAAATAATCTCGTTTTATTAGTTAAATGGTATGTGGGTATGTGTAATTAAGCACATACCAGTGGTGCTAGGGTGCTTGCTAGGTGATGTGTGGGTAAAGGTGGTGGTGAGGTCATAGAGCTACTTGAGGTGCTTGAGGTACTTGGTAGCTTAGGTTTTAGGTTAGAACTACTTTAGGGGTGGTGAGTTCATGGTTGTTTTTTGACAGCCAACATCGGTCCTGGTAAAATGGTTGTCATTTACAAACTGTAATTATGATTAAGTTCAAACCAGTGAGCATGGTTAGATATTTGAGTCCTCTACAACTTTTAATTTTACATATTTAGGGGTCACTATACAAAAATTTAGAGATAACAGCCATTTACTACAGGTGTGCAGAATTTGCGCACCTTTGCCATTTCGGCTATAACTAATTCATCTGACATCGAATCGGGTCGAGTCAACCTAAAAATGATCACAAGACATAGGGCTACTACCTAGTATTTTTACTTAATACCCAAAGTCTACTGATTTTTCCCAAATCCTATGTTTTATCAACGGATTAGATTCTGAAAATTATGAACTAGTTTAAGGGTGTAACGGGTTTGCTAGGGTTTTAGGGTTTAGGATTAGGGTTTAGGTTTTAGGGTTAGTGTAGGACTAGTTAAGGTTAGGGTTTAAGAGAAAAGTGTGCATTGGAAGCTTGTAACATGTGCTTAAAAGGTGGTACGAAATTCCTAAAAAATGGAGGGAAAATGAACTCATTTGAATTCTATGCATAGTCGAATTGTACTTTGAGCATTAAGAAGTTGTACCAAGGTTTATGAGGGAATTAATATTCAAAAATTATGCATTGTACACTTATACACATGCTTTGATAGCTTGTACATTTATTTTATATGTAAACATTACATAAAGTTAGGGTTTTGATATAAACGTTAACGTTTAATGCTTGTTTTGAAATAACGTTTTGAAAAGTATGTTAAATGGATAACGTATTTGGTAAAAATGATATTAGAACATAGACTTGACATATTAGGATGTTTACTTGCTATAAACGTAGATATAGTTGGCATTGGTAGGTTGCGTGAGCTCGTTTACTTTGGTTATGCAAGTTACGTTGCATAAAGAGTGGAATAAAGCAAAAATATTCCCGTGAAAATGATTGTACTTAATTTAATAAGTAGATATTACATTGATGAAAATTGCATCTAATTTAATAGATGGATAATTACATTGATGAAAATTATGGGTTGTTATAGAACGACCACTAATGTACGTTTTGACAATCATGCCTCGTTGCATTTATTAAAGATAGATAAGTCTTACAAGATTTCAAATGAAATTAAAACGTTGCAGAAGCGTAATTAAGTTTTCAAAAGACAACGAGTATGAGTGATAAATAAAGTCTTGAAAGATGATATCATATTGCACGTAGACTTCACATAGCGCATCATAGAAGTCCAAAGCTAAGCACCTGAAAAACATGCTTAAAACGTTCAACATAAAGTTGGTGAATTCATAGGTTTAAGCAAAGTATTTATGAGAATAAAAAATGTTTAGTGGATATTGCTTCACTCACAGTATTATGAAAAGTGTTTAGTAATTGGAAACGTTCAACAAAAGTAGTGTGAACCACGAGATTTCAACACGTATGACTATTGTAACACATACAATATCTGTCAAAAGCATTTACGTTACGCTAAGCTCATGACACCAAAGCCTTAAGTACACGTTGTTTACAAGTTGGTGCCCCAGTATGTGCATTGCCAAACACCTAGAGTTCCTCAAATGAAATTCGCCAGTTTACATGGTAGTTCGTTGTTATCTACCCGGACGGGGAAGTTCAATCATAATAAATCTATTCACAGCATTTGCGCTTACTCGACCAGTACCTCCAGTCAAGAAATTAATGGTTCATGATAGTAGGGACTTCATGGCAATGAGATAACTTAGGCAAACACGTAAACAAGTAAGAGTTCAATAAAGCACTTATGTCCAATGTAAAAGTAACCATCGTATTCGTAAAAGCTTTAAGTACTTAATCCCATAAGTAGAAAGAGTGTGATATCAATCATGAAAATGAATTTGCAAACGAGCATATAAATGAGTTTGGAATCAGTAATGTAAACGATTTTGTAAACGAGCATGTTTCTCACCCTAAAAGTTATAAAGTATATGTAAAACAAGTAAAATATGGGGCTATGAACTCACAGTAAATGATGAAGTAAAGAAACTGATAACGAATGATCACACGGCGGTGTACAACTGTAAACGGTTTGGTTCAGAATTGATATAACGCGGAATTATGTAGATGTGTATGGTCCTCAAAAGTATTTGTACTTTATTTACGAAAGAAGTTTTGATACGTTAGTTGTATGGTGGTCGTATTGGTTTTGACTCGATAATACGTATTACGATAATCAATACTAAATATATAACATAGTAGGAGAAATAACAAAAGTAAATATGTTTCGGCGGTTTAGCCGGTAACCCAATATAATAACTAGGATGTGTTTGATATAAATATCTAAGTTTATATATTATTTATCATTTATAAATAATAGGTTTCCGTCCTTTTGTCGAGATTTTGAGAAAATAGGTTTTCAAAATAATTCTAAGTATAAAAATTATAGCACCCCGTATTTTAGGGTCATTTATGACGTCAATAAAGTCACTATGTATTTTTAGTATTGTACGCGTTTGCTTTTAAATCGTAATCGTTAAGTTAAATCGCCGGTAAACCTAGAAAAATTATGTTCAATGTAATTACGGGCATCAAATAAAATTAAATGTTTACATCAAGTCAAGTGTAAAGATTATTATTTTTTGAGGATAATCTATTAACGCTTTTGTTTAATTTTTATTTTTATTGGTGAGTAAAGTGTTATACGTTTCGCGATAAATACGTTTAGGCATTTATCATGGAACCACCAAAAATACTTTTCTACGCTTTCAACAAATACCCACAATTGTACCCATACGCAAAATTGTGACAAATTTTCTTCATATATTTCAATTGTGGCCGCCGGATTTTAGTGAGAATAGATCAAAGATAATATTCTCATTTCTTCCAATCTTGACATTGTACATTACCAGAACTCATTTAAACACTTATGTCTTCTATGTATATTTGACAAACACTTGACCAAAGACTTCCTGAACTCATCATGGTCTAAGACTACTATTCTAGTGATTTGACTAGTCTTTAAGACTATATATTATACATTGCACTAGTGTAAGTAAACACAAATAAACTCATTTCCTTGGTGGAAAACAACACTTTTTCTCTTTTTGTTTTGCTCAATCCTCCGGCTCACACATCAAACCACAACCAAACCAAGACAACAATTTTATTTACACGAATTTAACACATATTCCTATCATTGATATCTAAGATAACCTAAGGTGTTTTAAAGGATTGGTTAAGCATTTATATGTGTTTAGCAAGAAGTTCCAAGGATAGGAAAGGTTTAGCTTGGAATTAGGGTTTTCATGGGTTGTATGCTTAGGGTTTGGTTTATAGACCAAGGGTTTAGTCACTTTTTTCATCTATTCCTATTCATATTAAGGGTTACTTAAAACTCTAATCTCTTTCATTTTTATGATTTTATGCATATATTAATGTTTGTGGTAGTTAATTACCATTCTATAGAACTTGTTTACATGTAAAAATGAACTTTTACACTTATTTATGATTTGGTAAACTTTTATATCTGTCATATGAATGTTGGTATCATGTTATAATAGGAATATAAGTATTGTACATGTGTGGATTATGTATAAAAAGTATATATAATAGATCTGTAACTACAATGTGTATTATGATAAGTTCATTGAAATATAAGTAGTGTTACCATTCGGATCTTGTGATTTCTTGGTCAATTATGGATAATCATGGACTAGAGCCCTAAGGATTGTTAGACATGTGATATGAGTGTCTGTAATAGACTATGTAACAAGGGTGATTAAGCTTTAAAAGCTATAAAATCACAGTTTAAACTGTTTTATCAAAAAACTTTCAAACTTTCTGTTTTAATTCCAAAAGAATTAATGTATTTAATTTTATTAATCTTATAATAAGTTACTGTTAATATTAGACATAAACATTTTGAAAAACATCATTAATGAAAAAAACTTTTAATTACGATGACTTACTCAAAGGAATCATAAAAACGAGTTAGAGGTAAAAACATGAAGTAAGATAGACAGTTACAGGTTTACGATAACTAAATCTATAAAAATGTCATGAACAGGTAAAACCACTGTTCATCTGAAGGGATAGACAAATTGGAAATTGTTTATATTTTGATAACTCGTATTAATACGATGCGTGGACCATAAAGTAGAAACGTAAAAAAACTGGCTTAAAACGATTAAAGTTACGTCGTTTTTACTAAGGATAATATTTATAAGTTTTAACTATTATATAATACAATTTTCACAAATGCAATTAGATGGTGCTGTATCTATATATATTTTTATATGTGTAATTTGTGTATATCAAGTGTCTTAGTACTCATTCGTCTTAGAATTAATTAGGTTGCACTCGGGTTTATCTGAGCGATTATTCTTCGTGGATATATCTTGATATTCTTATTTTCTCTAGGGTGAGTTTAGTTTTATAGCCCCACGCTTTTTCTTACATTTTAATGATTTACTAGTTTTGGGTTGTGAGAAACATATGCATGTATTACAATTAATTGGACGACAATTGGTATTTCACATTTATGGATTACGGTATTTCCTAAGTAGCTGATAACCTTCTAGCCCATTATCATGAACTGTCAATTATGTTTTTGACTTTGTTAGAGCAGCGAAGAATGTTATAAATAAATCTATTTGGATGACATGCACCGTTTGGGTGAGTCATGCTATATTGTGCGCCGATTTTGTCAAACTAAACGAAAGTATACACATTGCTCGGACATAGGATGTTGAGGGTTAGACATCATCACGGGGCGCAATGTTGGCAATTTATATTGCAAGTCATCATGTTCGAGCTTCAGGTCAGAGCTTAGGAAAACGTATGACATTTTTTGATGTTTGCATCTGTTGCATTATCATGGGTAATCTTAGGTCCTACTATTATACATTTTATAAACCTTAGAATTCATAAACAATATGTTGCGCTAGTTTTTAAGCATATGTTTTCTCAGGAGATCAGTAAGGTACAAAACTGGGGAATTTGGATTAAATCGGGTGGTCGTTATTTTAGAAGTCATGCATTAAAGATTTGGTTGCATTACATTTTAGGAAACATTTGTTATGGACTAGAATCTTTGTAATATGTACTTTGAACAAGTGAAGCTTCGGGCTTTTATAACAAATACTTTGCTAAATTCAATGTATCGATTTTAAATGACTTTTTGGTCGTTCTTTTATATATCTTATGTTATTGATCTATGGGGTTATAATTGCATAAATGTTTAATATTTAAGTGTGAATTAATAAATAGATCTCTTTTTGTTAAATTTAAATATGCTTTTGAACTTTGACTATTCTATTTTAAAGCTATGTATATACGGGAAACCTAAGAGTTTTTGAAACCTAAGGTCCGTGAGTCCCGATACTAGTCTCTGTGGGGTGTCTAAAGCCTGGTTACTTAGCCGCAAGGTTGGGATGTGCCGAGACGAAAGTCGCTACATGGGATAATCTCGCCTTCAAACTCATTATTCTCGAGTGGAACGTGAAGCATAGTATTTTGCAAAACGTTGATCCATTGTTGAAATTCAAAATAGCACATTCACCTAAGATATAATAATTGTTGGGAGTGAAAAGATCACAAGTTGTAAATATGAGTAGTGTTAGCATTTTAACTGATATTTAGCGGTGATTTCGTTTTAAGCTTGGTTTGGAGCTAGTGAAAAGTCGAGGACGATGAATGTATCATTTTTGGAGCATTCTCGGATCGAAATGCATCTTGTTCTATGATCCCTAACGGTTATGGAAATAACGAAAGTCGGAATATTCTAGGTAATTATTATTAAAAAAAATCATAAAAATGGAAAATTTTTGAAAAATGGGAAAATGTTGTGTTTTAAAGCTTATGATTTCTTAACTCTCCCCACAAAAGTCTTTGCTACTTTTCAAAGATTTAGTTTGGGGAAGTTTTTAAGGTATTTGGTTTTAGAACATATAATATTGCGTGAGGACACGACAATCACTTCGTTTGGGGAATTTTGATATGTGAGAAATCACATATCCTTATTATATCCAAAATGACCCTTAAATGTTCAAAATGTGCAAAAATATGCTTGTATTTGTGTATTTTGTTGTTTGTGAATGTGTAGGTACAGATAGTGCAAAAATCACAAGAAAACGGTCAAAACCAGACAAACACGGACACGGGAACGGATAGAGTGCACAAGAGCCGGAAGTTTCTAGCAAAAGGTCATCAAAAGTCAACCCTTGGTCAACCATTGGTCAACTCACAAAAGACAAAATCCTCAAAATACCCAAAATGCCCTTATTGTTAACTCATTTTCATCAAAAGTCCCTAAATCCTAACACCGTTATCTCCTTTTTATTAAAGAGATAACGGTCGTTATCTCTTATAATTATAAAACCATTTAACCAAACCTATGGCCCAATTCCTTATACTCGGGCCCAAGTCAACAACCCAAACCCCTGGGTCAAACTAAGCTATAAAAAGGAAAGAAAAGGCGCGAGAAATTCAGTTTTTACTATTCATCATCTCTCCCGTTTTACCCTGCTTCAAAAACAAAGGGTTAATCCCAATGGACTACATGGAACAAAGATTCGAGTGCTATGCTATATGTCAGCAAAAGGAAACGTCCTCAAAAGCTTCTATTGGTCCGTTTACACAAAAGGAATGACACGCGGGATCCTAAAGAAACACACAAGGAATGGATTTTTACCCTAAATCCAGTGTAAAAGAAACATAAAGCCTCTGACACAAGGAATGCCACGCTGGCAATCCGTGTGCACACTTATTGATCAAACAGCCTAGAATGAGGATCCAATGATTGCAAGAAAGGGACGTATGAGATTAAAAGATCAAGAGGAGCGTTTGAGACCTGGAAGCTTCTTCTCAAGCCTATAAATAAAGGGGATCCCTCACTCAAAAAGGAGATCTTATCTTTATCTTTTTAGTAGTAATTTTTAGCAGCTTAGTATAGTTTTTAAATTTAGCAAATGTAATTTTCAATTTAATGTTTTCAGTCATTGTAATCTCCTTTTCAAGTTGTAATCAGTTTTCTATTAATAAAAGTTAAAGTTTACTCATAATTCAATTGTCCTTTCATAATTTAACTTTATGCAAAATGTTTAAATAAGCTCTTTTTTGTTCACTTAAGCTCAATAAGCTTTTAAATCTACTCATAAGCTAGTTGTTTACTCAGTAAAGCCATCAAAGCTTTACTGAGCTTTACTCAAACAAATTCACCCCCTAAATTTACCTAAGCTTTGGAAAAGGGTGATAAGCCAATTATGGATGGGCTTATGGACTTACTGGCTTGTTTATAACAAGCCAGAGCTTGTTGATTAGCTCTTAGAGCCTTATTTTCCTTGTTTTGTGCAAAGGGATTAAGGTACATTTCATTTCCCTCTTTTAAGCTTACTTTTTATGCTTATTGTTTGTCTGCTTATTCTACTGCTTAATATTAGCTTATTACTGATGTTATTTAGCTTAATGTTGCTTATCACTATTGTTTAATGCTTATTGTACTTAGTTTGTCGTTTAAATTTCATTTTACTAGCTTTTAATATAAAACAGTTGAAAAAACCAAAAATAGTAGCATAGTGTCTTAGCATATTATTCTGGCTTATTTGATTGCTTATATTTGTTCATTTAGTTTGTTATAAGCTGTTTAACATCTGGTCTTTGAAGAGTTTTAGCTTAAATAGCTTTTATGAAGTTAAAAGTACTAAAACTATTTTTAAAAGGGTGTTTGGTTTAACCTGTTTAATGGGTGAAAATGGGTCAAAACTTACTTTATGCTTTTGAGTCAGTTTAGATTAGTTAAAAATAGGCATAAAAGTCATTTTGTTTAAGTTTTTAAGTGTTAAATCTCAAAATCAAGGTTTTAAGATTTCATTATTTGAATCTGTTAAGTTGTAGCTTATTTTAGTTACTGATTTGTTTGTCTTTTAGCTTATTGTGTTTTTGTGTTGATTTTGTGTTCATAAATATGTTAAAAAGGTTAGGAACAAAGCTTTAAAACCTGCAAGTTTTGTTAGAGTTTTTGCTAGAACTGTCAAAAAAGTGCTAAGAGTTGAAAATTTGAGAAAATGCTTTTTCAAATGCTTATTGTTGCTTATTCAGTATTTCAAAATGTTTTTTGATTGTTGTTATGTGTTCTATGATGTCTAAACTCAATCTGTTTTTTGGTTAAAAGTTCATAAGGTTCTGTTTGAGGACTTATTTTTAAGCTCAAAAGTAGTGTTTTGCAAAGATTTGAAAAGTTTTCTAAGTGTTAAAAATGAACAAACAACTTTTTCATTAAGCTTTTTAAGGGCTTAATTGTGTTTCAAACTCCTTTTTGATTAATGAATATTGTAGCTTATTGTTAGAGCTTTTCAGTGGTATAACTCTTTAAGCCATAAGGTTCCATCTTTGAGCTTATTTTTAAGCTCAAAAGTGCAACCCTTGCTGTTTGTATGCAGTTTTTAGCTTAAGTGTTATTTGGCTTATTTGTGCTTATTTGCTTATTTTCCTAGCTTATTTAGGTTTAATATAGCTTATTAGGTTAGTTTAAGTCAATTTTAGCTTATTTCCTTAGGTTTAGAACTTATTTTTAGCTTATTTGCATATTAGCTTAAAATCTTAAGTTTTATGCCTTTTAGCACTTTTGTCATTTATAGCTTTTTCCAGCTTAATGTCCTTGCTTATTTTTGTTTGTTTTTGCTTATTAGGTTTAGTATTAAGCTTGTCTTAGCTTATTTGCCCTTGTGCTTTGCTTATTAGTTTAGAAATTGCCAAAACAGTTTAGCAATTTTGGTCCTAAGGGTAAAAAGCCCACTGTTACCCTTTAGAGCTTATTCTAATGCTTATTCGTGGTTTATAAAAATAGTTGTTTTGCAAAAGTTGCTTATTTTTAAGTGTTTTCAAAAGTTGTAAAAAATGGCATTTAAAAAGCATTAGGGAAGGTGGAAATCCCAAGTGAGCAAGACTCGAACTCGGGACCTCAACACCCTTAACCTAATGCTTTATACCCAACACACTCAACCATTGTGCTACATTAGCTCATCCGATAGAGTTTTGCAAAATTTATTACTTACACCCTTTTTGAACCTAATAAGCTTGTTAAGGGCTTTTTAGAGCTTATTAGATAAGTTGGGTGGACCAGCTTATTATTCTTAGAATCTTTGCATCATTTTGGACTTTTCCTGTTTTTTAGAATTTTTCATACTTATTTGTTATTTTTTATTATTTTTCATAGGTTAAAAATTTAAAAAGTCATTAAAAAATAGAAAAAGTTTTTAGAAAATTACAAAAAATTAGTTTTTAGTTTTGGATTAAATACTTTTAGGTTTACAAGCATTAAAATCATTTTTACCACTTTTAGATTTTTATTTTGATTTTTAGCTTTTAAAATTAGTTTTATAAAATAGATTTTTATTATAAAAAGTAGTTAAAAATAGTTTTCTTAATTTTTATCATATTTTAGACTTTTCTAAAGTAGAAAATCATTTTTAGGAATTTTTAGGGGTTAATTTGCTATTTTCTAGGATTTTTAATAGATTAAATTAGTTTTTAATTCATAAGATATTATTAAAAAGTCAAAAAATATAATTCCTTTTTAGGAAATTTTATTTTATCATTTTAAAAGTTTAGAAACTAAGTTTGCATTTTTAGGAGTTTTTTTGTCTTAGTTGATAATTTAGTCGCGTTTTTAGGATTCTCGTTTTGCGTTTTTAGTTTAAATTTAGTGCCCTTAGTTGTTTTTAGTGTCATTTACCTTATTTTTCACATAGATTTAGAAAATCAAATCCAAATCTTGTTCCATTCAAGCATCAATTCTCAAAACGACTTTCGGCTTCAATTGTAATCCTCGTTGGGGATAACGACCCGGGAATCATACTCCCGGATTACTATAATTGTGATTTTTTGATTCCTACTTTTTTATCTTTATATATTATATATTATAAGTATATCTTATATTTATATATTATATATTATTAAAGGTATAATCAGAATCGATCAACCACTAATGCCCGAATTATCATGAACCGTCAATTGCTTAACCGACCGTACTGGTTAAGTGAGCACGAATATTATAAATAGATCTATTGGGAGTAATTATCCCTATCCGGGTAAGTAGCGCTTACTAGATTCGGAGGTCCCGAACAAACGCAAAACTGGTTTGTACAACTTAGCTTATTTACGTGACAAGGATAAGGATTTGTGTACAAGAAAAATATGATAAAGATGAAAATTGTCAAAAATGATGGATTTATGATGATGATTAAAGATTAAAGAACACCCCAAAAGATGTTCTAAATACCCAAATATACTAAATGAAAAATCAACTATCCACGAATAATCGATCTGTATCTTCAAAAATCTTGATTGTCGAATCATGCAGAAATTTTAGATGATTATAAAGGATGGTGTTTGTGTTCATCGGTTTTTAGAGAGAAGAGGGGAGGAGAGAACAATTTTTGTGTGTAAGAAAAATGAAGAGATGAGAATGAATATTGGTTGCCTTACCGAGTCCTATATACACACACTTAAAGGGGGAATCCTAGGAAATAACAGGAGACACCTTACCAAAACTTTAGGAAGTGTGTTTGTGTTTGTGTGTGAAATGTGAGCAAGAAGGAGAGGGGATGGGACCAATTTGATCTCATTTCTTTTAGGGACATGCATGGAGTGGCATATTGTGATATTTCTAGTATTTTCCGGATGCACACAATATCTGTGTACTAGTGATATTTCTCGTTATACGGCTGAGAACAAGAAAAACTGAAACATGCTCGCAACGTACATTTACATGTGTAAAAACTCAGTGAAATTTAAAATATTAAACGAACGTCAAACGCGATCCATATGGTTAGAAAAGACTACATTAATTTGGCAACCCGAAATTACTTCAGGATAATCGATTCTTTAGATATACAGTGGGAGGTGAACTCCCCGATTAGAGAAACGCCCAAAATTCACGAAATCATAGAGGTCAGTAAAGTATGGAGAAATGTCGACGATGAGGGACATTTAGAAATGTTATACGGGGTGTGACTGTTATTCGCCAGGATCTCTTGAATCATAATACATATATTATAGATATATATATATATTATATATATATATATATGAAATATATATATATATTATATATTAATATTAATATGATTCATATATATCTAATATAATATAATATATATATATATATATGTTATATAGATGGTCTAATTAATTTATGACTTAAATTATACATATTTTTTTCAATCTAAATGAGATCGTGTACCATCATTGAGTATAAATATGAAATGACAATCTGATATGATTATCTATTTTTTGAATCTATTCCTTGTATTCAGTATTGAAAGTCATATGGATCGTATCACTAGAAGTAAGTCATTTCCTGGGTGTATGTTGTTGAACATATCATACTCACAAGATTACACCTTTCAGCGTCATTGAAAATTCTTGACTCTGTGGTTGAAAATATTCAAAGTGAATAACCATAAGGCATAGAGAGATATAGAAAAGATGGAAAGACATGTTTTATTATCACTTGTGATTATTTCTCATCAATTAAATTTTATAATTTTTCATAATTTTTACTCGAGATAGTTACTTACACAGTGTCTATTTCCTTGCATATCAAATACTGCTTTTTGCACTAGCTTCTCATCTACCTCTCTGATCTGCATCAGTTGTGTGCCACTTTCTTGTTTTATGTAGTTGGATTTTAGCTTTCTCACGTATTATTTTTTCTTGTTGTTACTTTTCGCCCATTTTCTTTATATCTTTAAGTATCTCTTCTTCGACATTATCAAAAATTGGGCTTTTATACATTGTAGATGATGTCGGCGTGAAGAACCATTGGTATGAAATAAGACAGTGCTGCTGAAAACAGGTTACCCTAGAAAGATGCTCTTTTTGGCTCCTTTTCTTCAATAGCTGTTTTTTCTTTATAATAACGTTCTGAGCTTTTCTTTTGTCTCAGTTGGTTGCCTAGCCGTACCCCTCTTTGTACGATATGTCGCTCTTTATATGTCGAAAATCTTCTGACATCCTCAGCTTCATCCTATGATACATTTCATCTTTTGATGATACTCGATTGAGCGATTGAAAAATAGAAGATGTTCATTTTATATTAATGTGATTTCACATTCAAAATTCGGGTCATCGAAAATATCATTTTCTTTGTCATTAGTTTTTTTTATTTGCTGCCTCTTTCTTTCCCCTCCCCTCTTCCTTAGTACCATCACCTTTTTCTTTTTTTGAACTCCCCTCTTCCTTAGCATCTTTTATCACTACTTTCTTCGTTATCATCTTTCGTCCCTCATCTTCTGGATCAGAAACACATTCTTCATCGTTGTGATCATCAGTGGGGTCGTTTCTTTCTTCTTACTGAGCTTGTCTTACCATTCGAATATAATCTTCATCACTTGAATCTGAATAACTTCCATAACTTCTTTGATTATCATCTCCTAGTTCTGAACCATTATGAACATCATCATTATCATCGTCAGATTCTGTTGATGAAGAAGAGTAGTGCTCTGGGATATGAGGTTCTTTGAATATTTCCTTCATCCTCTCCATAAGTTGAATCGGCTTTACATCATTTTGAAACTTGACCAAATTCTCATTGATCTTTTCTTCTAGTTCTACTTTCTCTATTAAGATGCTTTATATGTTTTCTTCTATCAACTCGCAGAGTTCTTATAATAAAATTAAAAAAAAGACCATTATCACTTGTGATATTTCAAATACAAAACTAACCTCATTTTTATGATTCATATAATATCACTAGTTATTTTACATATTACTTCAATTTTAGTTTTTTAGATATGTTATACATGTATTATCACTTGTGATTATGATTTATAAAAGAACAAATTCTTTTTTGTAACTCACCTCCCTTTGTGCAGTTTCTTCTCCTTCATCTATAACTTCCTGTATATCTGTCATTCCCATCCAGAGGTTTTCAAGTTCAATTGTCTCTCTTTTCTTCCACAGACTTGTGTTCCAGCTTTTGAATGTCGGTACTCGTCTCTTCACTTGCAACTTCTTAAACTTTGTATAATGCAGATATGCGAGTTGTTTCATAAAACATTTATCATATTAATATAGTATTTTATTTGTTTTCAGTTATAAATTGTTATCTTAAACATAAAAGTTAAAAAAATAAAAATTTTAACTTACCATCAAGAACATCACTGGCCCATAATACACAACGTCCTTCTTATTTTTCTTATTTTGCCCAATCAAGTTTTGATAAACTTGCACATTTAATGATGTATGAGCACCAGTCGATACCATTGACGTCATCTCCTTCAAAAACATTCTTCAAGACTGTGAATTTGACAGTTGAGTTGTTGTCACAACCTCCCAAATTATTTGCAATTAATGTCAAATGTTCATCCTGAACATACAATCTGTGTTTTTTGTTTCAATAATTACATTTGATTATGCTTTTATTGTGAGCTTATTTACATTCTTGAACTGATCTTTCCATTGTTTTAAATGGATCATTGTATTCTCTTTGGCCTTCTCTCTCTAGTTTCCGTCTTTCCATTGGTAGTCCAAGAACTTGTTTTACTATTTTTGGAGTATTCAGTATGTCTCGCATTAGACCCTCTAACGCCATTTTTTTGGTATTCGGTATGTCAATGACAAAGAATGCCAGTTTTGTTAGGATATCAACAATCGGAAAATCAATTAGGTCTCCGAATCCCATTTCCCTGATCACCTTCTTCCTTTGTGGACTTAAGCCACACACCGCTTCAAAAAGTGGCCTAACTATTGCCCGACCCTTCAACACACTAGTAACTTTTTTTGTTTTCTTTACGTTCTAACTTTCACATTCTTCTCATAGTTGCTTTCATTCATTTCAAGCATAATGAAGAATTCATCATCATCTTCCTTCAGATCAACCACTTTTGCTTTTCATATTTCCTTTCTTTTTTCTTTTTCCTTCAGCATCTGCATGCTCTTGTTTATTTCTTAATGTTTTTTAGCCAAGTCCTTTGCTTCATTACCTCTTGTCCATCTAACAGGTGATTCTGTTTCTTCACGTTTTCTTTTCCCTTTTTCAATTATTTTAGCTTTCTTTTCAATAATTTTTTTTTTAGCCAACCACTCTTTATTAGACAACATACGAAGTTTACCAAATTGTTTCTTAGAAGTCCATCTTGGTAACTATTTAGCTCTTCTAGATTTAGGCTTTCATGCATTTTCATCATAATTTATCAAAAGTTAATTCACAAGTTATTACATAAGTTATATCACACGTGATATCAAAAGTGATATCATAATTTATCACACTTAGACTGGCTTATCATCATTTCTTACGAAAATAGCAAAACTTATAACATTAGACTTTGTTTTTTGTTCATCTACCTTCAGTTTTATACAAAAACTGTTATATCACACATGTTATCTTATAAATGAATTAGAAATCCATACGCTAAACCATATTAACATGCATATTCTATTCCCATTAATAACATGAATCCAGAATAAATCTAATAAAATTATCTCTTGTTTTTTAACAAAACCTAACTTCTAATCTCTTATATTATCACAATAATCAGTAAAACAAAATAAATAATGCTTTTGTAACACTAAAACTAATATATTATCACAACAATCAATCAATTAACAATGTCTATTTTTTTTAATTAAACCTAACATCCAATGTCTCATTTTATCACATTAATCAATAAAAATAAACTAATAATTATTATTTAACACTAAAATTAATATATTATCACAACAATCTATCAATCAATAACTAAAATAGACAAAAATAAAAAAAACTTCATAAATAACATCGAAACCAGTATATACATAAATAAAAACAAAATCACTAATAATAGTTAGATAACAAGAAAATAAGTTGTTTGAATGATCGTACTTTTTTACAACGTTTTTTCCTGATGTAGCCCCAGGGTTAGACGTTGATGCTTTCATTTTTGTTTTGATTTTTGTGTGTCATTTGTTGCTTTATTCTAGAATCCTAGTACAAGATACTTAGCATAAGTATCAGCTCTTTTTCATATGTAAAGTTCGTATGTAAAGTTATCCATAAAATAATAAAGTGATAATTCCGTTACATTTTGTTAGCTGGTGGTATCAAAACCTGTCATCATTTGTCAATTCCATTAATCCTATACTCTCCTCATACCTTTGCAACATAAATTTTCAACACTCATTCCATGATCTCCGTATTCTAAAATTCTCTGTTATATTCTGCAACATAATAACAAGGAAACACACAAGAATCTATATAATGTCAAATGATTTCAATACCACTAGGTATGAAAATTTTGACAAAGACTTGTGATAACATTCTTATTCGATGTTGACTTTTAAAGGTTAATGAATAGCGATTCTTTATGATCAGAATAGCGCAGCAGAAGCGTGGTGGGCCCATAACCCACAGGTTCCACAAATCAAAGTATTTCATCCACCCAGGTTCTATCAGGATCTGGGAAAAAAATTCTATTGGCTGTCATCAAGAGGTGTAGTAGACGTGTGAAATGAAGTAATTATAATTATGGTGTACAACATAATTATAAATGCATCACACACGTGGACTTGTGACCTTGATTAGCCTAACATAAAGATCAAATTCATGCCAGTACATCTATACCACTACAACTTTCAGCTAAATCTCGGGACGAGATTTCTTTAAGGGGTGGAGACTATAACAACCTAAGAATTTTCATCAAATGCAAAACCTATTTTACTATTATCACAATTATACGGGGAAATTTTTCGCTTTATTACATTGTCAATATCTCAGTATGCATAACTAAAGTAGACGAGCTCACGCAACCTATCTATGGCAATCCTATCTTCATATATGTCAAGCAAACATCATAACATGTCAAGTCAATATCATTCTATCATCATTACAAAGTACATTATTCCTATAATGTACCATTCGCAACGTTATATCTAAACGGGCTTTAAACCGTTATCGTATGCCTCTAAAACCCTAATTTCATGAAGAGTTAACATCTAAAGTGAATGTACAAGATACTAAAGCATATGTACAAGTAATATAACATCTCATTTGAAATATAAACTCCCTCCAAGCCAAAATACAAAACTACAAATCCTTAAAAGCTCAATGTACAAGTCATTAATGCACAATATCCAAAATAGCCGTTTTACCTCCATTTTCCTAAGAATCTTGTACAATCCATCATGTATAAGTTACAAGCAAGTCATACACTTCATTTACAATCCATATTCATCCTCATTCCATGAAATTACAAGAAACCCTAAATGTACCTAATTGGTTCATTTGACCCGTTTACTCGTTTCTAACCATTTTTAATCCCGAACAATCAACCAAGAGCTATTGTAAACTCATAAAATGAATTTAAAATTCATTATCTATCTTTATCTTAGCAATATACAAAAGATTGAAGCCTAGAAAACCCTAATAAATCCAATACAAGCCCTAATCCAACCCACGGCTTATTCTTTCTATTTTAACCCATTTTAACTTAAACCACCAATCAATTTTCATTAGTAATCCTTTATACAATGCCTATGGTAGTATTCTATCATTATTGATCCATTACACACGAATTATAAACCAAGAAACCCTAATGAGTCCTATAATGACCCGCGGCCTAACTTACTCATTTTTAGCCCGTTTTAACCCAAAACACTTGCAAATTCCCATTGATAAACCTTGACACAAACCATGATGACATGTATCCATCATTCTTTGATCAATGTATGCGAAATATAAGCTAAAAACAAGAATTCGAACCCTTATTAGCTCATATGAACCCGAAACCCATTCTTTTGCAATATTGACCCATTTTAAAGGATTCCTTTGCAAAATAACTTACCCACATGCATCCTAAGTTGCTTACTCAGCTGCTACAACAAATATCTTCATTTGTTTTTGATTAAAAAGCTTGACATGGCTCTTGTTTCTTCCTTTCTTTAGCCGTGGCATACTAGGAACAAACCAACACACCAAAGCTAGTTTATAGCTTATACAACTCATCTCATAGCTTCTACACCTCATAATCTAGACCCCTTACATGTCCAAACCAGATTACAAAGTCTCCTTGGTCCCTAAGTTTCGAAAACACTATAAATAGGGCTCTTGTGTGTTCATTCCAACTCGCACCACACCATCTTCTCTCTATAACCCATAGGCAGCAATCCTTTGCTCCCTTATGATCCTAGGATCATTAAAGAAGTTTAAGAAGTGAAGCCCTAAAGATTTGAAGCCCCGGGAACAAGATACAAGGCGTACGAGTGGAAATACTACCCGAAACGACCCATTTCCACCATTTTTGCTCCTTGAAGCTCAAACCCAGGTTCTAGATATTCTACTTCTGCTCCTACACTCTTATAATGTTCATATGATCCTAAATATACTCTTGTTAAAGTTTCATAACTCAATTCATGCTCATTTTCCATTTTGATCCAAAACCGTACACCCGAAACCCTAATTTCGCGTTTTTCTTAAAACTAAATGTTATAATAGTTAAATGTTGTTATAATCTATCCTAGCATGCTTAACTAATGTTAAAATAACCACTTTATTTATTATTGAAGGAATTTGAACTTAAAACCCGCGCGTTTACGTTTTAAAACCCTAATTTGAACCGTTTTGCTTCCTAGCTTGCATGGCAATTTGTACATGTTTTGTAATTATAATCTATGCAAGGGGTATATATTGTAACTTTCTAAAATTAATAACTAGAAGGGCTGAATATGTCATTTTATCAAAGTTATAACTATAGGGGTCTATTATGTCACTTTTCAAAGT
>BQNB010022457.1:3164-62979 GCA_026074375.1 Tanacetum coccineum | reverse complement strand
AAAATATATAGAAACGACAGATATGTTAAATTTAAAATAGGATGTTTAAAACCTGAAACGTTAAATAAAGAGTTTTAAAAAATGCCCTAAAATGGGCAACAATTAGTTATAAATTACATGTGAAAATACCCACGCTATGGTTTACTAAGACCTACTACATTTTCACATGCACCGCATATATAGTTCATCGCAATAGTACATGCAAACCACGAGTTTCACCAGTATCGTTGCATACTAATGCAACTCGTCATTATCCAAGAATGACAGTTCTTACCTTATTGCTCTGTATTGCCAGTTTAGGAAATTTTACTTGTTAAAATTCATAAACCTTAATTAGGGTTTTCAAAACATAAAATTTTAAATGTGTGTGACTTAGGTAAGAAGAAACTCTAAATCACCATATTTATGTTTAGGAAAAATTATTATAGTGTTTTTAATAAAAAAATGTTTTTCCTAAATCCCAGTTATGGATTTAACTAAAAAAAACCCTAGTTTCAATATTTATGAATCCCATATTCCAATTTAGGTAAAACTAAGGTCATATAAGTTTATGGAAACTTTTTTTGGCTACCATAATTTGTATTTGTCAAATTTTATGATCCCATGTCTAGGAAACATAAATTCGAACATCATAGGGTTTTGATAAACTTAGATAAGTCTTTCTTCTTCTTAAAAAAGTCTTATCAACATGTGATTCATGTGGTTTCCAAAACATAGTTTTAGCATATTTTAAAGAAAGTTTGCACTTTTTCAAAAATACCTAAAACTCTAAATCACAAAAAAGATTGCCTAATTAAGAAAACAAAAAACACTAAGTAAACCCTAGTTTGGCTATTTGTTTGAATTAGGGTCTTTCCAAGTTTAATCCTGGATATCCTTATATCCTTATAAAGTTGACATATTTAGGGTTTAAGGAAACCATAATGACTCATATTCATGTGTCGTAACATACAAACCCTAATTTGATTGTAAGAACTCAGTTTTGTAATCTTTATGACAACACCAATTAGGGTTTTTCATGTTTGAATGAATACCTAATATCCTTACATAATCGACTTAATTAGGGTTTATAAAACCCATAATGGGTAGACCCTACTTTCTCAACACATACAAACCTTAATTTACTTACAAGCGTGATAAAACCCTAGTTGCCATTAAAAGCAAAAACCCTAATAATAAAAAAGCGACCAAACACATGCATAACTAAATTAAAGTTTTAATTTTTCTGACAATACAAGAAATTACTAAGAATCCTAACTAGGTTAATATGATTAGGGTAACTCTGATACTACTGTAGGGTTCTGGTGGTTACCCGCATGGCAATTAAAACATGCACAACGGAAAAGTAAACACGCAAGGCCATGCAACCACCCTAGCTAGCAAGATCTTTCCTAATCAGTAACCTAACCTAACATTAATACGTATAAAGGGTGTTTTTAGAAGACTTACTTGTTTCTTGCAGTTACGTAAGCTTCCTGATCAGTCTGATGCACGATTTCATATATTTCTTGGTTGATCGACCACTTTAGGGTTTTCAGGAGGAAAACCAAAGTTCGGGTTACTTTATGTATCCGCTGATACTGCACAGGTAGAACTAGGGCTTTGAACCTACGCAAGTTAGACGAGTACAAAACCGAGGTAAACTAATCGACTAGAAGTAGATTAGTATTAGTCGACTTAGGGATCGACCGAGGGTAAAACCCTCTTTAGTTTGATCAGACGAGAGAGAATGGAGAGAGGGGAGAGATTTAGGGTTTAGTTGTGAGTTGTGAGAATCCCTATAATTGCCTTGGAATTTATAAGGAACCAAGGTTAATTCTAGAAGAACTCTAACTTATCCTCTAAGCAATAGGAGCTTGACAAAGAGTCAAACTAACCCTTTAGGGGGTTCGGTCAAAATCCCTAAACCCTTATGGTTTCGGGGTTTTGCCTTTTATTGCTTACATATTTACCCCTGATAAATATATTAACTTAGGATAATTACCGTTCTACCCCTTAATGAAAATACCCCCATATTTTCATTTCCTCAGTATTCTCATTTCATTTCGTAACTTTTTTCTCATTTCATTTCGTAACTTGCTTCTTATTTCCGCTTGCTTATTCTATTTATAGTGCACCAATGTGACCTTTCGGCATTTCTATAAAGGCCAGCGGTGAAAGACTTATTGTGTACTTACACATAATCATTTCATTAAGTGTGTTGAAAATGTGTACGTTATGACGATTAGGTGTAATGTATTTTTGAACCTCTGGAATATCACATTTCAATCCTTTATTTATTTAGGCAGTAGCTAAATATAAATAGATACTTAATGTATTTTCGAACATCTGGAATGTTGCATATCAATCCTTCATATATTTAGGCAGTTGCTAAATCCAACAAGATACTTTGCAACTGCAACCTAGACAATGTATACAGATTTTTGTGTTCGGTTCAATGCAACGAATGCGAATGATGCGCGTCTTTTCCACCAATCCAAAAACTAAAAGAAGACCCCAAAATAAAAAAAGGAACTTCATCCGGTAAGGCTGCAAACTTAGTATATTATCTCCGCCAAGATGCATACTATATAGCATTTGTTGAAGTGTGTTGCAAGAAGTAATTTAAAAGACAATATTATCAAAAAAATGTAACACAATTAAATGTACATAAAAATCGTGCCCAGTTTATAACGGAATCAAGTTTCACTACTACACAATAGGGCAAATGCTACGAAAATTTGTAACGGAAATTTTTCGTAGCAAATTTGCAACGGGCTTGCAACATATTTGCAACGTATTAGCAATGACACAGAACCCTTAGCAAATTCGTTGCAAACATTAAAATAATTTCTTTTATACTTATTTCTAAATATTTTGTTGCAAATCCGTTAAGTTTATTTGAAATTCGTAATGGATTTGAAACGGAGTATTAAAAAATATATATAAAATAAATTATTATTAGCTTCCATTGCAAACTCGTTACATAATTTTAAATAATTGTTACGGATTTGCAACGGAATAACTATAGTAATTTAATTTCAATTTATTTTTAATATTCTGTTGCAAATCCATTGCAAATCATTAATGTATTTGAAAGAAAATCTTTAAAGTAAATATAAAAGAAAATATTATTTGTTTCCGTTGCAAAACCGTTGCAATTTTCTATATAATTGCTAAGGTCCTGCAACGAAACATGATCATAATTTAAATTTTATTTATTTTTAATATTTTATTTACAATTTACAAAATAATTGCTACGGATTTGCAACAATAACCAATAAAATTTTCTTTTCTATTTATTTTAAAATGTTGTTGGTATTTTTGTTATAAATTTTAAAATAAATGCTATGATTATGCAACATATACTATTATTAGTTTATATATACAATTCCACAAGAAAATTTTAAATAATTTGCTATGGATTTTCAACGAATTTTGAATGTTTTATCATATTTAACTATTCAGTGCAAATCCGTATAGTATTGAATAATGTTACGATGAGTTGTATCAGTTTTTTATATGTTGCATTGAGTTTGTATTATGTAGTGAGTTGGTAGTTGAGTTATATGTTGTTCTAAGAAGCTATATTATAGCTAGTGTTTACGTATAATACGTAAAACACTGATTGGGATAAAGTTACGGTATGAGATGAGATTAATCGTATGTCCGATTTCTCTTTTGTGGTAAGAACCTCAAGATAAGAGTGTTTGTCTTGAGCCGAGGTAATACTCACATACGACTAGGGTTTAGTGTGTGTAAAATATGGATAAGATGAACATGGTTCTTCTCATAAAATACATGTGTATCTACAGTAATGCATTTAGGCGTGTGTGTGATCTGACAGTTCTATATGAGATACGTGTTGGTCATCTTGTGGAGGAGGCAAGAATGACACTTGATGTGACATCCTTGGCCATCTTAGATACAAAAATATTTACATGAGACATGATATGCGCATCATAGCGAAATACTTGCGACACTACCTCAATGCCAATTAGGTGGCTACACCTGACACTAGTATAATAATGGTCCAAGGACAAATCGTGATGTGAGTCGTTGCTTGGGAATTGATTCTCCAGACAAGGCATGTTAAGCTTTTGACTCATATTTGCATGAGGAACTAACTTTCCAGTCAAAATATATTGGCGTTTAGCTTGGTGGGTCGAAAATCGTCGTATGGGCTTTAGCCATATGGGCTAAAACGCATATATGCTATCAGCTAGTGTATTGTGTTTTATCGAATCCGCATCCGCTAAAAATGGGTTATGTTGCTTGATGTAATGTGATTTGTATTGATTATATCAAACAATGTATAAGTGTAAAACAAAGAATCATCGCGATGATGAATATTTAGGAGCCCACACTTCACAACAGACACATGGTAAGGTTTTTATTTGTTCATATGTTTGGCATAAATATTTTCAGTCTAGCAGACTTAAACCATGAATATTAACTAAATGATTCTAAAAAACCCGATAACCTAACTAACCCGACACAATATAACCCGACTGAATCAACTCGAACGAGATAACCAAAACCATATAGGGTCGAAATTCAGGTTACATTTTGCTAGCTAAAAACCGAATCAACTCGACTAAATAAACCCAATAACCCGACCCGATATAACATGACCCGAATCAACTCGATAAGATAACCAAAACATTATAGGTCGATAAATCCAATAACCTGATGCGATAACACACCTAAGTGTCATAACCTAGTTAGGGGTGGAAACAAGCCGAGCCGAGCCCGAGCCTCTTAGAGCTCGAGCTCAGCTCAAATCATTTATATATATAAAGCTCGAGCTCGGATTGTGAAAAATTTCACAGGCTCGAGCTCGGCTCGGGTTCGACTAATAACAAAGCTTGAATGAAGCTCGGCTCGTTAATCACACTAGGCTCGAGCTTTTTACTTATATTAAGCTTGTTTATACATAGTTATATGTATAAAAAATATATATGTATATATTTCTAGGGCTCATTTAGGCTCGCGAGCCTACTCGATCTTTTTATAAAGCTCGGGCTCGAGCTCGTTTAGGCTCGGCTCGTTCAAACTTTTTACCGATCCGATCTTGAGCTTTTCACGAGCGGCTCGACTCATTTCTACCCCTAAACCTAGTCGAAAAAATGACTTTGAAAAATATGTGTCTTTCACTTCCCGCTTACTTTTACCGGGCACTTTTATTTTCACGCTTGCATTTCCCACCCAAGTTTTTACCTTTTTATTTAGCGCCCAAAGTCTTGCTTTTATTTCCCGCTTTAGTTTTGTCCACATATGAGAATAGATCTGGATCTAACATAAATCTTTAACATTCGAAACCAACTAATTCACCACTTATCTCTCACAACTACACCACCAGAAATCTTAAACATCACCACACGAAGCAACTACCGTAGGCTCCAACATCGAACGAAGATACAACCTAACCCCTTGCTAGGTAAAATTCTTATCTATTTGTTCTTGTGTGTATAGTTTGTATATATTTTTGTAAAATTTTGTTCGAATATAAGCATTTTTTGAATTGATTTGTGGTAAAAATATATGTGGCTGATTTTGATTATATATGGCTAATTTTTGATGTTTTAGTGTATAATTTTAAGGTATTCTGATTTAGTATGATGAAATTGACTATGCATAAATGAAATTGACCTAAATTTAATGTGTTATGTTAGGTGTAAGTGTTTAGTTGGAGTCTTTTTAAGCTTATACATAAGCTGAATCTGAAGTATTTTTATATGCGGGTGTATCAAAAATTTGGTTTAATTTATTTGTAGGTGTTTACCTACGTTCTGTTGAACTGTTTAGTGGTTCATGAGTCCTTATTTTAGTTTGACATCTGGATTAGAGAAACAGAACCTTCTATTGAAGATGGAGAGCTTGATAGAATAATAGAGGCGTTGTTTACTTCATGGTTCAACACCAATGTAAACATAACACTTGAATAACAATCAAAACATTGTTGAAAGCATAACACATGTTCTTTTGTTGTTGTAGGCTATGCTTAGGCCAGCTGGGGCACACAGGCCAGCAGGGGAAAACGGGTCAGCAGGGGTGAATGGGTCAGCAGGGGAAAATGGGTCGACAAACTCGGGTCAGTCGGGTTAGTAGCGTCAACATCAACCGGAGTTGGAAAGTCGAATGAGGTAGGAGAATCAAGTGGGGGTCAAGCGGTTGAGCCGAGATGGGTTAATGACAAGTCACGTGATCATATGGTAACTATTCGAAACCTCTCTTCTATTAGCCACTTTTAGTAGATCACTATTAAACTTTAAAACAATTAATCGTTATCTTGGGACTGTTTTTTAGGAAAAGTATCAAGAAAGTATGGTTGAGATTCATGGGGAGAACTTTGAATCACACCCACACAATGAAGAACCGTGGAACAAAGTCACTCCGCCTAATCGGGGAAATACATTTGGGGCATACAATGCGTCTGATCATGTATTTTTGTTAACGGGAACACCTTCTACTCGTAATGCCAGTACCTCACATCCACAAATTAAGAAGGTTAGATGATTTTTTTTCATTTCAGTAGCAGACTTAAGGCATGGAATACTAATTGATCAAAATAAAATAAAGTGAACCGATAACACCCCTAGCTATGATTGCAATTTTGTTTGGTCTGTTTGTTGCGTCTGCAGTTTCCATTGGTCTGATTATATGGTACCGAGTGTTCTTTCTGAATGTTGAAACGCATGGTTAGTTCTTGTTGGTATATAGGTGATGGAGAATACATGTAGTAGTAAACATAGTTATTATTTCCTACAATACACGATTTAAAACTCATGACAGTTCATGATACAAGATATGTGAATTCCATTAGCGCACAGGAATCCAAAGTTTCTAGTTATCTTAGTTTACCTATGTTAGTGGGTGTTTGGGATTGATTATTATTTTTGATTCTGCTTAAAAATAAGTACTTTATGATATATTGTTTGGATTTGCTTATTTTGTAGTAAATAATAATCATACAGAGAAAAAAACAATCTGATAGAATTTTCATAAGCCTAGCATAATTTTTCCTTAAGCATCAGACTTTAGGAATGAAATACTAATTGAGCAAAATAAAATAAAGTGACCCGATAACACCCCTAGCTGTGATGTCTGCTTTTCTAGTTGGTTCAAGTATTTTTCTTTAGGTTGAAGTGCTAGAAAAATCCATGAAGGACTTGGAGCAAGCGAGAGAGAAAGGCAAGGAGCTTTTCGAGAAAACTATAGAACAAGAAAGAAAGCTTAACGAAGAAAAATTTAAAACATTTAAGAAAAAAACAAATGACAAGTTCGCCGAGGCGTTGGCACAATTGAAGGAGCAACCTCCTACTCCTCATTCCACATAATCAATTGTTGATTAAGGTACACTTCGTGTTTCATACACATTTTTTTTGAAGTAGTACGGAGGATTTGGTAGAACTTGGTAGATAACACATTTTGTTAAGAAGTGCTGCATTCGGTAGGATTGTTTGTTACACTTCGTGTATACTTTTGGTGTAGAAGCGACACGTTTGGTATGATTTGATGCACTATGTAATATGACATTATTTGGATGTTCGTCTAATTATTAACTTGAGTTTCAATTATGAGTTCGGAATTATTTAGTTTTAGATATTTGTATATTACGGAAAAATAGCTAAATGTTGTTTTTTTTCTTCTTAAAGTGCCTTTTTTTGTAACGGAATTGTGACGAGTTATTTCGTAGCAGATTTATTCCGTTGCAATTTCGTAGCATATTTATTCCGTTGCAATCTCGTACCAAATATTATCCGTTGCAATTTCCTTGCAATATCTACCGTAATAAAATCGTAGAGAATCTGTTGGAATACGATCCGTTGCAAAATTGGTTGCTAATTTAGAACGGATTTTTCTTTGTTGGAAAACCTTTGCAATTTTTTTGACCCCATTAGAAATCTGTTGGAATGTAAATTTCCATGGAGCATGAACGCTATGGTGCGAATCTATTGCAAATCCGTTGCAAATGGCCATTTGCAACGGATTTGCAACAGATTCCTACCGTAGCATTAGCCCACTTGTGTTGTAGTGTTTGCAAAAAACAAATGTGGCTTAATTTAATATTCGGAGTTCAGTCATTCAAAAATACTAAACACATGGTTTTAAATGATATTTACAGATAGCTCACGAAAGCTGATCTCAAGTTAGAAAAAACGACAATTACGTTGCGTGCAACATAATCGTATACAGACGCTTCGCGATAACGCGCGGGTGGAAACCACCGTTAAAAGTATTAATTAAACATTTCTTTTTTTCCTCTTTACAATATGTGTTGATGATATTTTTTTCGTCAATATGAAAGAAACTAATAGTATTTGATTGAACTTTTCTCTATTCTATCACACTAGACGAATACTCTCACAAAGGGACGATGTATAACGGCAAATGATTATACTTGAAATCGTGATTTTAGTTCGATCTTTTATGCAATAACGTGTGGTTTTTGAAATACAAAGTGTGTGTTTTTTAAATTAATATAGTGTGTGTCTTAAAAAAGTTGACAAGTTTATAATTAATCAAGCTTAAAACGTATTAAAAGTAATTAGAGTTAATTTAGCCAAACTACTTTAGTTTAAGTTTTATTCGTGTATTAAAAGTAAATAGGTTAATTTAGCCAAACTACTTTAGTTTAAGTTTTAAGAATAAAAATACACTTTATATTGTTAGCAGACGTGTTTGTATGGCCCAAAGGCCTGACTTGTATTTGTATCTTGTGCTCATGATTAGGCCCAATGTGTAGTATATATATACATTGTATTGTACTCATTATACTCATTCAATAAACACGGTTTACATGGTATCAGAGCCATTATCCAAGCCGATCCAAACCCTAAAATACAAAACAAACCCTAATCCCTCCACAGCGACTTAACAGTCGCCTTTACACCTTCATCACATCGATTTAACAGTCGATTATCAATCCATAATGACAAACAGCGAACACCCATCTCCACCCCCTACCCTCACCTTGGTTGAAAAACTTTATGCGGTTCATAACATCAACAGTCTCATTCCTAAGAAGCTGGATCTCACTGAATCAAACTACTCCACATGGAGTTATTTTTTCAAAGGCCATTGTAGCAACTTCGGTGTCCTAAAGTACATTGAAGAACCTGTCACCGAGGCCTCGACGTCGACTCCACCAACGGACGAATAGATCACGGCTGATTCCATCGTCAAATCTTGGATCTTTCTCACCCTCTCTTCGACCCTTCGAAAGAGGTTGATTAAAGCAAATCCTAAAACGGCTAAAGCCGCTTGGGATGCCATTGAAACCATTTTCCAAGACAACAAACGCACCCGCACCATCTCCTTAAAAGGAGAATTACGGGTCATTCAAATGGGAGACCAAACTGCTGATGAATACTTTTCAAAGATCGAGGCTATCCTCACCCTTCTTACTGATTTAGGTTCGGATATGTCTGATGACGATGTAGTCACATACGCCATCAACGGCTTAAGTGACAAATATGGGAGTCTCGCTCAAATCATAGCACACAAGGATCCTTTCCCTGACTTGGCTAATGTTCGATCGATGGTGGAAACGGAGGAGTTGAGGCTTCGTTCTCGGTCTTCTGTACTCCCCCCTACGGCACTACTTCAAGTGCTGCCTCAAGTGCTATTAGCGGAAGCATCAAGTCGTAATCAACGGGATGGAAAAATCATGAACAATAAAAGGTACCAACCGTACCACAACACGTGAGGTGTGTCATAATTTTGGACGTGGCTTTTGTCGTTGGGGCGATGCTTGTCGTTTCCTTCATGACTCCTCTCGTTCCTCAGGTACCCCTCGCAAGAGTAATAATTCTACAACTCATCGCACCACTCAGGGGACTTTACCTGTGCATGCTGGATCTCAATCTGGTGGGTTGAATGTATCACAACAACAACAGCTTCTACAACTCTTACAAGCCCAACAAACCATGTTGGCCCAATTTGGTTTTTCAATTGGCTTAATCAGGCCAATCTCCTCGGCATACAACTCCACTCAGCTTCCAGTCTGGTCAACAGCCGGCCCAACAAGCCTTCAGCCCACAAACAATCAGGCCTTCTCATCGGGTAACTGTACAAGGTTTCGACTCCACAACTGGTCAAGCAACGCTTTGCCTCAAGCGTTTAATACCATGACTCTTTGGGATCCAACATAAGCAAATTAGAACATGGATACTGGTGCGTCGTCTCATCTTAACTCTAATGCCACTAATTTAAGTACTCTTTTTAATTCTTGCATGTATCCATCTGTTCTTGTTGTGAAGGAAATCCATTCCAATCCCACAATACGGGCCATAGCACTTTACCTACTCCTTACAGACCTCTTCACCTAAATAATGTACTCATAACACCCAACATTGTTAAAAACTTAATTTCGGTCAGACAGTTCGTTAGAGATAATAAACTTCCAGTGAATTGATGAGTTTGGTTTTATCCTGTTAAGGATTACTTGAAATGAAATTGACCTAAATTTAATGTGTTATGTTAGGTGTAAGTGTTTAGTTGGAGTCTTTTTAAGCTTATACATAAGCTAAATCTGAAGTATTTTTATATGCGAGTGTATCAAAAATTTGGTTTAATTTATTTGTAGGTGTTTACCTACGTCTTGTTGAACTGTTTAGAGGTTCACGAGTCCTTATTTTAGTTTGACAACTGGATTAGAGAAACATAACCTTCTATTTAAGATGGAAAGCTTGATAGAAGAATAGAGGCGTTGTTTACTTCATGGTTCAACACCAATGTAAACATAACACTTGAATAACAATCAAAACATTGTAACATTGTTGCAAGAATAACACATGTTCTTTTGTTATTGTAGGTTATGCTTGCTTCAACTGGGGAAACGGGCCAACTGGGGCACACGGGCCAGCAGGGGAAAACGGGTCAGCATGGGTGAATGGGTCAGCAGGGGAAAATGGGTCGACAAACTCGGGTCAGTCGGGTCAGTAGCGTCAACATCAACCGGAGTTGGAGAGTCGAATGAAGTAGGAGAATCAAGTGGGGGTCAAGCGGTTGAGTTGAGATGGGTTAATGACAAATCACGTGATCATATGGTAAGTATTCAAAACCTCTCTTCTATTAGCCACTTTTAGTAGATCACTATTAAACTTTAAAATAATTAATCGTTATCTTGGGACTGTTTTTTAGGAAAAGTATCAAGAAAGTATGGTTGAGAGTCATGGGGAAAACGTTGAATCACACCCACACAATGAAGAACCGTGGAACAAAGTCACTCCGCCTAATCGGGGAAATACATTTGGGGCATACAATGCGTCTGATCATGTATTTTTGTTCACGGGAACGCCTTCTACTCGTAATGCCAGTACCTCACATCCACAAATTAAGAAGGTTAGATGATTTTTTTTCATTTCAGTAGCAGACTTAAGGCATGGAATATTAATTGATCAAAATAAAATAAAGTGACCCGATAACACCCCTAGCTATGATTGCAATTTTGTTTGGTCTGTTTGTTGCGTCTGCAGTTTCCATTGGTCTGATTATATGGTACCGAGTGTTCTTTCTGAATGTTGAAACGCATGGTTAGTTCTTGTTGGTACATAGGTGATAGAGAATACATGTAGTAGTAAACATAGTTATTATTTCCTACAATACATGATTTAAAATTCACGGCGGTTCATGATACAAGATATGTGAATTCCATTAGCGCACAGGAATCCAAAGTTTCTAGTTATCTTAGTTTACCTATGTTAGTGGGTGTTTGAGATTGATTATTATTTTTGATTCTGCTTAAAAATAAGTACTTTATGATATATTGTTTGGATTTGCTTATTTTGTAGTAAATAATAATCATACAGAGAAAAAAACAATTTGATAGAATTTTCGTAAGCCTAACATAATTTTTCCTTAAGCATCAGACTTTAGGAATGAAATACTAATTGAGAAAAATAAAATAAAGTGGCCCGATAACACCCCTAGCTTTGATGTCTGCTTTTCTAATTGGTTCAAGTATTTTTCTTTAGGTTTAAGTGCTAGAAAAATCCAAGAAGGACTTGGAGCAAGCGAGAGAGAAAGACAATGAGCTTTTCGAGAAAACTATAAAACAAGAAAGAAAGCTTAACGAAGAAAAATTTAAAACATTTAAGAAAAAAAACAAATAACAAGTTCGCCGAGGCGTTGGCACAATTGAAGGAGCAACCTCCTACTCCTCATTCCGCATAATCAATTGTTGATTAAGGTACACTTCGTGTTCCATACACATTTTTTTTGAAGTAGTACGGCGGATTTGGTAGAACTTGGTAGATAACACATTTTGTTAAGAAGTGGTGCATTCGGTAGGATTGTTTGTTATACTTCGTGTATACTTTTGGTGTAGAAGCGGCACGTTTGGTATGATTTGATGCACTATGTAATATGACATTATTTGGATGTTCGTCTAATTATTAACTTGAGTTTCAATTATGAGTTCTTTAGATATTTGTATATTACGGAAAAATAGCTAAATGCTATTTTTTTTCGAAAAGTGCAGTTTTTTGTAACAGAATTGCAACGAAGTCATTTCGGTTACACTCCGTTGAAAACTCGTCACAATTTTAAACCGTTTCATATCCGTTACAATTGCATACCGTTGCAAAAATTCATTGCTAGTTTATGCCATTGCAAATCTATTGCAAATTTATTCCGTTGCAATCTCGTACCCGATATTATCCGTTGCAATTTTCTTGCAATATCTACCGTAACAAAATCGTAGAAAATTTGTTGGAATATGATCCGTTGCAAAATTGGTTGCTAATATAGAACGGAATTTTCTTTGTTGGAAAACCTTTGCAATTTTTTTGACCCCGTTAGAATGTAAATTTCCATAGAGCATGAACGCTACGGTGCGAATCTATTGCAAATCCGTTGATTTGCAACAGATTCCTACCGTAGCATTAGCCCAATTGTGTTGTAGTGTTTGCAAAAAACAAATGTGGCTTAATTTAATATTTGGAGTTTGGTCATTCAAAAATACTAAACACATGGTTTTAAATGATATTTACAGATAGCTCACGAAAGCTGATCTCAAGTTTGAAAAAAACGACAATTACGTTGCGTGCAACATAATCGTATACAGACGCTTCGCGATAACGCGCGGGTGAAAACCATCGTTAAAAGTATTAATTAAACATTTCTTTATTTCCTCTTTACAATATGTGTTGATGATATTTTTTTCGTCAATATGAAAGAAACTAATAGTATTTGATTGAAATTTTCTCTATTCTATCACACTAGACGAATACTCTCACAAAGGAATGATGTATAACGGCAAACGATTATACTTGAAATCGTGATTTTAGTTCGACCTTTTATGCAATAACGTGTGTTTTTTGAAATACAAAGCGTGTGTTTTTTAAATTAATATAGTGTGTGTTTTAAAAAAGTTGACAAGTTTGTATTAAAAGTAATTAGAGTTAATTTAGCCAAACTACTTTAGTTTAAGTTTTATTCGTGTATTAAAAGTAATTAGGTTAATTTAGCCAAACTACTTTAGTTTAAGTTTTAAGAATAAAAATATACTTTATATAAGTAGCAGATAATCATAAATTTTCCTAATCCAAATCAAAGAAGATAGATCAGAATATCAGATATATCGAGCTTGTCATGTTGAACTTGGTTAATAAGAAATTTGACCCGTAAATATTAGCCCAAAAGACGAAAACAAGAATAAACATGAAAGAAATCAAATTGTTATTATTATTATTCTTGTTTAAAAAGAATTAAAAAAAAGAAGGTATTCACGGTTGTGTCTTTGATCATTTCATTTATATGCAAATGAAAGTTCTGCTTCTAGCGTATTTTGATCGAGTTAGAATTTACCTTCCTATGTAAATCATGCAAATAGATTAACATAGTACAAAAAAGACCATTTAATTACATGCATGTTACATATTTACCCTCAAAGATCAAATTACATACGTATTACAACGAGAACCCAAGTGAATCAGCTGCTGATCTCGCCATAATCCCTTGAAACTCCTTAAAACTAATAACACCATCTCCATCCGTATCCGCATCTCGAACCATTTCAGATAACTCGCGATACGTCAAAGGTTGTCCCATTTTCGTCATAGATTTCGCTAGCTCAGCAGGCGTAATAAATCCACTCCCATCTCTATCAAAAGATTGAAATATTTCCATAAGTTGTTGTTGATTAACTAATATCTCTTCGGTCATCATATGGGACGACATGGAATTCACCAATTCGTCGAATTCCACGGTCCCACTTCCATCAGAATCCATGTTTTTAAATAGTTTGTGAATTTGGTCTCCTGATGGTTTGAGGCCAAGGGACCGAAGGAGGGCTGCCACCTCGAGATGGGTCAAGGATCCGTCTTTGTCTAGGTCGAAACGTGTGAATATTTCTTTGAGTTGATTGAGTTGGTCCTCGGGCAATGTTGACATTGTCGTGAATTGCGATTGTGGTGCCGATGGTTGTGATCTTTGATATAATGTGGTGATATATGGTGAATCAAGGTGGTTGGATACGGTGGCAATAGAGGGTGGTTGATGGTTGGTTTAGTGAATAATGGAAGAGAAGAGAATTCCATGCATTTCATGGAGATATCTGCGTTTGATGATCACCATTCAATATGTTGTGATTAAATAGGTGATACAAAGTTAAATGCAAAAAATTTAAAAACGTTATGGTATGTAAAATTTGGTGGTCGTGTGATATAAATGGAAAGTGCATACCAAATTTCTATCTTCTATACCCAATTCCATAACACAAGTGCATTATTATTTTCTTCGTAAATGATAGTCTCTATAGTCTTCCATGACCATAATCTGGTCTCAAAATATCGTGTTACATATCTTCTTTTTGTGAGAGGAGTTCAAATAAAATAGCTTCATGATCAAATCAAGGGTTTAGATGCATGATGGCAATTTTGTAATTTTTTTAAGTTTCATTTATTTATAACCAGTTAAAAAATAAAGGAAAAAGGCATACGAGTCTTTTTTATAGAAACGATCAAACACCTTTGGTTCAGTTATCACGATTTGCGATTTCATAGGCTTTTCTCATTTTCAATATGAAAGTGCTGAAAATTATGATTTTTATTTTTATTTTGTTTAATATTATACAAGTATCATCATGGGATTTTCTCATAAATCGAATTTGCCAATTATGATAAATTTTATACACTAATCTTGTATCATAATCTTTGTATACTCAAGTTGTTGAGTTGTGTTTCCTGTGCGTCCAATTCCGGGGTTGGCTAACGATCGATGATGATTATGGTGTTGGACAGTGATGATACTTAAGTTGTTGATGCAAGAGATCGATCATGGCTACGTTCTTGTAATCAATAAGGATTTGATACACGATGATGATCACTGAAGATGAAGATGATGATCGATGACGATGAAGATGCAAAACTGATATGATGATGGCAATGCAAAAATGATGATGATGGTGATGAACTATGATGATGCAAAACCGATGATGACAACGATGCAAACTCGATAATTATAATGCTAATATGGTTGGTCGATACGTCATTAGATTGATCCAACACCAGTTTTAAAGAAACACTTCGATCCAAACATGTTTGATGGAATAATATATTAGATGACATGCAACATTTTGTTTTGAAAATAGTTTTGATGCAAAATGTTTTTTTTATGATTGAATGAATGAAGAGCAAGTTTAATGCATAAATCCAATTGTTAGAGTAGTACGATGCATTGATTCTGAAGACGTGAATAATTGTTATTTTTGGAACTCTTCTCTTTTGTTTTGTTTGATTCGTTTGGATGTACCGAAGATTGTATGGCATGATGGGTTCTAACTAGGCGCCAAATGCCTCGCAAAGAACCGCGAGGCGGTAACCATTCACGCCTACGCTCATAGACCAGGTTTGGTGCTTAAGGCTTTACGTGAGTGAGAGTGAAAAAAACGCGATAAGACGCGATAAAACGGATGCGTGGAGCTTTAGTTTTTTCTGAATTCAATGTCGATAAAACTCTTATTTTTATATACATATGAAACAATATTAACATGCAAAGAACTAGTATTCTTGAACTTTAATTTCCTTATGTAATAACTTTTTGTAAACTCAATATATTTGTAATATGATATAAATATATAAATTTATAAATATTTTTAAATTTTGTGTCGCTATAAGTCACGCCTTAAAAATGCTATGACTTGCCATGGCTCACAAAGACGTGAAGCTTGACCATGCCGCCACGCCACGCTTCAAACCTTAGTTGAAATAGATGATGCATGATGATGGATGATGGATGATGTTAGATGCATATGCATAGTATTGAGAAATGTTTTATCATTAAAAAGAAAGTGAACATAGTTATAAGTCTATGACGATTTTACCCTCTAATGGCCTGGACACTTGGCAAATTCTTGTGGTGTCTTACGATTTATAGTTTAAAGTACTAGTGTTTTCCTAGAACTAATCCCCTTGTTTTGTTTGTTTATTATTTATGTCAATCATATTTTGTGCAGCTAATCATTTATGAGTTTGGATCAGCCATTGCTTCCAACATCCGTGTTTTCCCAATACTTGTGTAATTCTTTGTTGCCATATTATAATTATCAAAGTTACTAGACTTGTAAATCACACTTTCAAAAATTAGATGATGTGTTTTGTTATTGTGATTACTTGTTGAGTTTTTAGAGCATTAGGAGTCACAAAAGTTAGGGAATTGATTTGCACATATTGAGATTTTGATTGGAACACTTCAATATGTGCACTGAATAATTATACAAAATTTAAGATTCTGTTTTATTTGTTTGTACATTGAGTGTGCAAATTGTTGGAATATGTCCGTGTAAAATAATATATGTTCGAGAATTTATTCGAGCCTACGAGGACGCACGCATTAATACGTAAAACAATTAATCAATATATTAAAAGTAATATATTTTAGTGATAAAGCTTAAACAAGCATTAAATAGTAATACATATTTAATGGGAGTTATATTAGTCATTAATAGTTAAAAGAATGACTAATATGCAATTATGGAGAAAAGGAAAGTGTGTGAATTGTTTCCTTATTGACTTAATCAATTAGTTTTAGAGGAGGTGGAATTGCCTAACTTGCAAGCCAAGTTTTAGGAGGCTATAAATAGAAGTTTAGGTGATTTGTTTTCTCATAACTTGTAAATCAAATCTCTAAAATTCTCTCATTCTCTCCCTCTTGCTTGTGCGATAAACTGAACATTCTAAGGGATTCAGTTCGTAGGTTTTGTTCGACAAAGAGAAACCACAAAGTTTTCAATAGTTGATTTTTTCAAGAACGCGATGGTTTGGCTTTATCACTACTAGTACTAGCATATTTAATTGTTTACTATGAACGTATTGTGTGTCTTAAGTAGAGAGATCTTCCTTTAGATCTTGGGTGGTTATTGCGTGGTATTTGATTTATACATACGCGTATATTCAAGACAATGTTTACGTTAATTGCTAAAAGGTACCGTTCTTGATCCTTTGTTAATTATGTATTCTATACGTGTTTATATGTTTTCCGCTGCGTACTCGTGATATCAATTGGTCAATAGTTGTTAAAACTCCAACAATGGCATCACGAGCGATCGTATAGAATTCTAATTACAAAGAAGTAAAATTTGACAATTTAGAGTTCTTGGTTAATCTTTTAAGCCCTTTGGGCATTTTATACTTATAAAAGATTGGATCTTTATAGTGGATAAAATTAGTTAGACAAAACCCTAGGTTGTATGAAATTTTATGTGTTAAATTCGATATTTTAATTTGTTAATTGATCGGGTCTTAATTAATAGTTATTTGTTATCCGTGATAAACACATGCAAGTTTATCATGGATTGATATATGATATGATTCTTGGTTAATTGTTAATTTTTTGACATGCAAATTCGATGATTAGAACATAAAAGTTGAGTTTTTTTAGTTTTTTTGGATTTTTTTGACACACTGTTACTAAAATATTCGCAAAATATTTATCGTACGTCGAAAATATAATTTTTTATGGTAGATCCACGACTCATTAAGCTACAACTTTGTAGGTTACTGCAAAAGGTGGGGAATACCCTAGCTATATCCTGTCGTGTCGGGGCTTGAAGTCGACTGATATTTTCTATCAGCTTTTATGTGCTATGTGGTGTATATTCATATATGGCTTACGCAATCGATTATATCATTGTATGTGGCCCGGTTCATTGGAAGAAGGAGCCTTATATGAAATACTATACATTGTTTAATTTAGATTGATAAATTTTAAATCATCATTTATATTCTATATGTGTTAATTGTTAAGTGATTTTTGAAATAATTGTTTAGTGTATTTGCTTAGTTGTTATTTATTTTGTTTTTTTAGCAAGTTTTGGAATTGTGTTAAAAACAAATTGGGTTTTTCGAAAAAGGAAAATATATACATGACTTTTAATTATTGAATTTAGATTTATTTTTGACTATTAATTGCGTAGTTCTTACGAGTCACATCATGGGGGGTTATCTATTATGTTAGGGCTCTTACCTGAACGTCCCCACGACGACGTATTAAAATTAAATAGGTTGATAATGTGTTTTTTAAATTTAAAGTTTATTTTGATCAATGACTCTATTTGCAAATTGTTTTATTTATTTGCAAGGCATATACCAGGGTTTTGAGGTGTTTAGTCTCATTTTATTTCATGATATTTTACAATTATTTAAGAAGAGCGAATGGTCTATGGTTTGAATGGTTTTTAATCATTCTTTAATCTTTTTTCGCGATAAAATAAGAAATCTTTAGATTTGAAAACACGTTGAATCGTCAATTTTTAAAGGTAACACTATTTATACATGAGATGTATAGAAAATATGTGATCAGTTTTTAAATAACAATTAATTGAGTAAAGTTTTTATTAAAATTAATGATACGAAGATGTATGCGTGCTTCTTCGTCCATATTTGCCACGTCAAATAAAAATACCCTTTTTTAAATAAGTTGTTTCCATCTAATTTGAAAGAACACTTGTATTTGCCTTTTACATTACGTGAGATGTAGTTAGATTGCAAACCCAAGGTGATTATACACTTTTCGTGAGACGTTGGTGTTACATAATCACAGTTTTTGATTGGACGACTTAATTGAGGTAAGCTGGTGAGACCTTATGCTCAAGGCATAGATGGGATGAAACATGCTTACTAGTATACATTATGTAATCAATGTAAGTCCACAAATGTTATAGGAATTGCACCCCGGTGGCAATAATTGATCATCAATTACCTTTTAAATACACCATTGCTAGCAGATCAACTGATGTGATGGTGGTATGTCAAGTTGGATCCTAGACCTTAGAAAATTAATTGTATATAGATTTAAACATGGGTAGTTAATTTTCTTCAAGGAGTATTATCAAAAATACTAAAATCTTGAACTTAATATGTTTTGTAGATGGCACTACTTGTCTAAAACATAAACCATTCGGCTTTCAGGTCGATGTTTGAAAGAGAAAAACTTTCTGGTTTAAATTTCAATGATTAGCGTTTCGTTCACCTAAGATGGTCTTGAGAGTTGAAAAGAAATTGTTTGTCATTGAACAGCCTATTTCCCTTGCTCCACCTGCCGATTCCAAGTACTTCCGTAGTGGAATGCAGTTTATGAGGCTCATAATGAGGTTTCTTGTCTTATGCTCAGAGTATGACTCCCGAACGACATGGACAACTCGAAAATTCCTCACCTTATGAAATGCTTCAGGAGCTTAAATCCATGTTTGAGAAACAAGCTGGAGCTGAGAGGTTTGACCTAATTCAAACTTTCCATGCTTGCAAACAAGAGGAGGGAAAACCAGTTGGCCCATATGTCATTAAGATGAAGAATTATATGGCGCAACTGGAACGTCTTGGTTATGTGCTCCCACAAGATCTTAGTGTTGGTTTAATCTTGAATGGCCTCACTAGTGACTTTGTTGGATTTGTAAGGAACTACAATATGCATAACATGGGGAAGACAATTGGTTTGAGTATGAGAAAGGTTTATCTAAAAAGGCTGCTACACCACAAGTAATGGCGATTCAAGGTGGTAGAATCCAGAAAGCCAATAAGAAATCGCTTAATGTTAAAGGCAAAGGTAAAGGAAAAGGCAAGTGAAAGGATAAAAGTTATATCTCTAAGCCTAAAAACCTTAAACCTTATGCTAAAGAGCACCCGACAAAGGATGATGCATGCCACCACTACAAAGAGGTAGGGCATTGTAAGAGGAATTATCCTGCTTACCTTGCTGAGTTGATTAAGAAGAAGAAGCAAGTTGGCACTGCCAGTTCTTCAGGTATCTTCACTATATAATTATTTTCTTTCCAATAAATCCTGGGTGTATGACACTGGTTGTGGTACTCACATTTGTAACACAAAACAGGGTTTTAGATGGGAAAGGAAGCTGAAACAAGGAGCTTTCTCTTTGTGCGTGGGAAATGGCGTTCGTGCACGAGTATAAGCTATTGGAAGTTATGACTTAGTTTTATCTAATGGCCTCATGATTTTTTAGACAATTGTCATTATGCACCTACTATAACTAGAGGTGTTGTTTCAGTTTCATGTTTGGTAGACAATGGTTTTATCCAATGTTTTACGGATTATGGAATTTCAGTTTCTAAGAATTATGTTCTTTATTTTAATGCTATTCCGAGTGATAGTATTTATGAAATTGATATGCTTAATCTTGTGCCAAATGTTAATTCTATTTATAATGATAGCTACTTCATTACCTTTACAGATGATTATAGTCGTTATGGTTATGTTTATTTACTTAAACATAAACATGAAGTCTTTGAAATATTCAAGGTGTTTAAGAATGAAAGTAGAAAATCAACTCGGAAAGACTATAAAGGCACTTCGATCAGATCGAGGAGGCGAATACATTAGTCAAGAGTTTAAAGATTATCTCAAAGCTTGTGGAATTGTTCAACAGCTTACACCTCCATATGCACCACAACACAATGGGGGTGTCCAAAAGGAGGAATCGTACTTTATTAGACATGGTTTGATCAATGATGAATCTTACAACTCTGCCGTTATCCTTTTGGGATTATGCTCTAGAGACTGCTACACGCATTCTCAATATGGTTCCAACCAAGAAGGTTAATAAGACACCATATGAATTATGGTATGAAAAAGTTCCTAACTTGTCTTACTTAAAGGTCTGGGGATGTGAGGCGCTTGTGAAGCGGGATACGCCTGACAAACCCCAACAAAGATCTGTTAAGTGTATCTTTATAGGATACCCAAAGGAAACGATGGGTTAGTATTTCTACTTCCCACCTGAAAACAAAATTATTGTTGCAAGGTATGCTGAATTCTTGGAGAAAAATCTTTTATCTCAAGAAATCAGTGGGAGGGCCGAAGAACTTAAAAAAATTCAAGATAAAGATACATCACCTTCTAAAAACACTAGTGAAATTCCTATAGAGGTTGAAGGTTTCGAACCACCTCAAGAGGAAGTTGTTCCCGTTCGTAGGTCTGCAAGGACACATCGAGCTCCTAATCGCTTATGTGTAAATGTAGAAGTGGAGGAGCGTAGTTTGGGGATCTTAATGAACCCACTAGCTATAAAGCTGCAATATTAGATCTGGAATCTGATAAGTGGGTCGATGCTATGAATGCGGAAATGCAATCCATGAAAGATAATCAAGTTTGGTGCTTGGTTGATCTTCCTCCTAATTGTAAGACTGTTGGGATCAAATGGTTTTTTAAGAAAAAGACTAACATGGATGGCATTGTACACACCTATAAAGCTCGTCTAGTAGCAAAGGGTTATACTCAAACCTACAGGGTTGATTATGAAGAAACGTTCTCACCCGTTGCTGACATTAGATCTATTAGGATTCTTATAGCCATAAAGGCGTTCTATGACTATCAAATATGGCAAATGGATGCCAAAACTGCCTTCTTAAATGGTTATCTTGATGAAGATATTTATATGGTGTAACCTGAAGGTTTTGTTGACCCTAATCATCCCAGGAAAGTATGCAAGCTTCAAAGATCCATTTATGGTCTTAAGCAAGCATCAAGAAGCTGGAATAAAAGATTTGATAAGGAAATCAAAAGGTTTGGATTTGCTCAAAATCTTGATGAGCCATGTGTATATGAAAAGGATAGTGGGAGTAATGTTACATTCCTCATCTTATATGTCGATGACATAATCATCATGAGAAATCACATTCCAAGTTTACAAAGTGTAAAGTCATATCTTGGAAAGTGTTTCGCCATGAAAGATTTAGGGGAAGCAACATTTATTCTTGGAATCAAGATCTACAAAGATAGATCGAAGCGATTAACTGGACTAAGTCAAAGTGCTTACATGGATAAAATCTTGAAAAGATTTAGGATGGATACTTCCAAATGCGGTTATATCCCTATGCAAGAAAGACTTGACTTAAATAAAACACAAGGTGCTTCAACACCTGAAGAGGTGAAGCATATGCAAAATGTTCCCTATGCTTCATCAGTAGGATCAATCATGTATGCGGTAAGATGCACTAGACCTGATGTTACGTTCGCGCAAAACCTAACAAGCCGTTTCCAACATAATCCAAGAGAACCACACTGGACTGCTGTTAAAACCATTCTTAATTATTTAAGAAATACTAAAGATATGTTCTTGGTTTATGGTGGAAATCCTGAAGCTGAACTTTGAGTTGATTGCTATTACGATGCTGGATTTAAGACTGATAGAGATGATATTAAATCTCAGACAGGATACATCTTTGTTTTGAACGGAGGCGTGGTAGACTGGAAAAGCTCCAAGCAAAGTACCACTGCAACTTATGCTACATAAGCTGAATAACATAGCTTCTTCAGAAGCTGCAATGGAAGCTGTTTGGATTAGGAAGTTTATTTCAGGGCTTGGTATTGTACCAACAATAAACGAACCTATTAAGATGTTTTGCGATAATTCAGCTGCACTTCTTATCGCCAACGAACCAGGGGTTTAGAGGGGCGCCAGACACGACCATTGAAGATATCATTATGTTCGCGAGTGTATTGAACTGGGTGAAATTAATCTTCTTAAAGTTCACACAAATGACAATCTAGCGGATCCTTTTACGAAGGCTTTATCGAAAGGAAAGCTTACTCAAACATGCTACGAGCATGGGACTTCATTTAGCTAGTAGTTTCATGTAGATATGTGTTTAGTATTTGGATAAGGGATGTTAAGACAATTTTATTAATGATAAAGATACGTGGTATGAAGTTATATTCAAAATAAATTATGCCATATATTTGCATGTTTAATCCGTGAATAATATTTATTATTCTAAATTAGTCCGTTGTTGATTAACAATATGGGAATATTGTTAAATTAAGACAAATCTAAGTGATTGGTGATATTTTGGATATTAAAGGATGTGTCTGTCAAACTCACATGATATTCATAAGATGAATATTGGACATCCCCAACTAACAAGATTATCACTTTATGGATCGGCGTCATTAAGTGAATCTTGTAAGTGATTTTGTTTACTAAATCCATAGACTTGAGATGCAAGTAGGTCTTGTATGTGTGGATTGTTCTTTTTGATTTAGTTCCAGTTATCCTGAATGTTAATACAAATAATGTCTAAAAACTTTATTTATATTTTTCGACCTCTCAATGTTTTGATAATAACAAAATGTAAAAACGTTTACGATAAAAATAAACGTTTACAAATTATTAATTGTAAAAATTCCATTTCTAAGATTAGTAATCACTTAAGGTATGAACAAACAAATCATTAAGCATGATTAGTGATCAAAAAAATATTTTTCTCTTAACCATCACATTTTTACAAAAGTATTTCACAAAAATAATTATACAAAATATTTTCTAATTAAAAGAAAAGTTTTATTTAAAATTCAAATTTGAAATTCAAAATTTCCCCCCAAAATGGAAGGTTCCATAACAGATACAACATTCCCCACAAAAAGACAAAAACAGGAGCGTAGTCTACTGGGCGGCCTCCTTATAGGCCTGGCGGCCCCCAGATATATCTGGGACCGTCGGAACCGCCCTCAGTGACCGTTGGATTCTCATGCCTATAAATACTGCTCCATTCCCAGCAGAAAAATAGACCTCTTTGCACGAATTTTTTAGATAACTCTTTCTCTCTAAAAATCTTTTTTCTCTCTCTAAATCTCTTGATCACTAACATTCTTAGATCTTGTTTCAAGTGATCTAATCTCTTCTTCACATCTCTCCTCTATCAATCAAGTGCAAGAGAAGAACATTCATATTTGCTAAGAAACGAATTGTTATTTAGTGATCTCTCCTCTCTTCTTCTAAGTATCAAATCTCTATTGTAATTATCTTGTGTAATTGTGTGATTCGGATTGTGTGTATATCCGATAGTGTAGATCTTGTGAGTGTATAGTGCTTGTGAAGTGGTAGATTGGTTCTAGCTAAGATTAGGACTCGACATTTAGCTTAGTGTCACAAAACAACGTAAGCGACATGTAAACGGTTTTCTCCGCCTGAAGGGAGCTTGTTGACATAGTGAAATCTCGAGTAGGATACTCGGGGAGTGGAGTAGGGCGAAGAAGAGCTTCGTTGCCGAACCACTATAAATCTTGGTTTCTTGGTTTGATTGTTCCTTCTCTCATCTCTTTATATTGTTGTGATTGTTATTTAGTATTAGTGTAGTTATTTACTTTGTTGATTCATATTGTTGATTGGTTACCAACGGGCCTCTGGTCTAATGGTATGGAGGTTTTACCCTCCTAGGCAAGGTCTCAACTTCGAGTCTTGTCTAGGGCAATAGGGGTTTCCTCACGCGTGCGTAAAGGGAATGGTGCCATTGCCTTCTGGGCTAGACCTAACCTGGTTGTGTGGGCTCGCTACGCCTTCTAGGCTAGGGGCCATGTAGCCACAATTGCCGTTAAAAAAAATTGTTGATTGGTTGAACATACAACTCGAATCTAAGTATTTTAAAAGCAAACTTTTAAAACGTAAAACGAACCTGTACTATTCAACCCCCCTTCTTGTTTCTACAATTGGTATCAGAAGCCAAGGCCACTCAAGATTTTTAAAATATATTGTATTTTAAAGCTTGGATCGATCTATGGATTCCGACAAATATCTAGAAGGGCAATCCATGCAAAGACCACCACTTTTTAAAAGTGACAGTTTTATTTGTTGGAGAAATAGATTCGAGACATATGTTAAATCAAAAGATCTTGACCTTTGGCATGTTATTACTAACGGTGATTCTCAACCTATTCAACAAAATCCGAAAACCAAATTAGATAAGGTTATCCCTTTTGAAAATAACAAAGCTAAAATGGTTATTTACAATGCTTTGCCAAGAAAAGAATATGAAAGAATTTTTATGTGTAATACGGCAAAAGGGATTCGGAAAACTTTGTTAATCATCCATCAAGGTAATAACCAAGTCAAAGATAACAAGATCGACCTTTTGGTACAACAATATGAACAATTCGTCATTTCTGAAGACGAAACTATAGATAATGCTTTTGCTAGATTTAATACTATCATTACTAGTCTAAAAGATCTTGATGAAGGTTATTCTAGCAAGAATTATGTTAGAAAATTTCTTAGGGCTCTACATCCTAAATGGAGAGCAAAGGTTATGACGATTGAAGAGTCAAAAGACTTAACATCACTGTCACTTGATGAACTCATCGGGAATCTCAAAGTTTATGAGATGATCATCAAGAAAGATTCTGAAATAGTCAAAGCTTAGGGAGAAAGAAAATCTCTTGCTTTAAAGGCTAAGAAAGAATCTAGTGATGAAGAGTGTTCAACTTCCAGAAGTGAAGATAAAGAATACGCCATGGCGGTTAGAGACTTCAAGAAGTTCTTTAAGAGAAGAGGTAGATTCGTGAGACAACCTCGGAACAACAAAAAGACGTTCCAAAGAAGCCGCGATGATAAGAACGGTAAAGGCGATAGAAAATGCTTTAGATGCGGCGACCCAAATCATCTTATTGGAGAATGTCCAAAACCACCGAAAGACAAGAACCAAAGAGCTTTTGTCAGAGGTTCTTGGAGTGATAGCGGTGAAGAAGATTATGAGAAGGTCAAAGACGAAACGTGTCTTGTAGCTCAAGCATCAAGTGAGGTATGTTCTGAATCCTCTTACTTTAGTGATAAAAACTCATCAATAGATTGATTTAGTTTTAGTATATGATATGATAAACTGTGCAAATATGTGTTTAGATAATCATTAAAACAAAAGATTAACAGCACAAGAATTAGTCTAGAAAAAGAATTAGTATTTTAAAGAAAAAAGTGTCTATTAATGTGAAAAACAAGGGAGTTGATCTCGAATGTGTAAAATGTCATATGCTTAAAGTTGAGAATGAAAAACTCAAAGAGGAAGCCATTAGATTAAATAAATTTGAAAAGAGTACACACTGTCTAAATGAAATGCTAAGTAATAAAAAACCCTCCGATGAAAAATTGGGTTTAGGTTTTAACTCATTTGAAGCATCATCTAGTGGAACAAAAGAAACAAAATTTGTGAAGGCTCAAAAAAAGGCGTCCTCTGATGGAGGTCCTATAAATATGGATGACCCCCATATTGTACAGGAGGCCCCCAAAATAATTATGAGAGCGCCAGCAGCTATGCCTGGATCTGAGAAAAGTGTGTCTTTTCAAAAATCTATTTTGGGTCCTAGACCAAAACACATAATAGTAAACAATGTCAAAGTTCCTGTTGCTAGTGATAATAAAGTTAAACAATTTATAAGCCATTGTCAAAACCCAGAGTTGGATTTTTCAGAACATATTTTTAGATAAAAAACTCCACACCTAGAAAGAGTCAACAATAATTATCTCGTCTTAAGACACCGCAACCAAAGAGAAACATTGATCGACAAAATCAACCTCGTGGCTTTCCCGTAACTTGGAACAATTTCTAACGTCAAAGTTACATGCCATGGTAAATGTGTCTTCCATTTCCACATCCTAACCAATTGCATAAAATGCAAGGGATGTTTATCACTAACAACTTTGGACCCATAAGATATTGGGGACCAAATGTTTGAGGTATTGCCTTATATAAATAAATATGCCTTGGAGTCGACTTGGAACCCGATGAGTAGATAAAGGATAGCGGATGCTCCAAACACATGACGGGTAACCGAAAGCTCTTCTCAAACTACAAGGCATACAATGGAGGTAATGTTATTTTTTATAGCAATCTTAGCGGTATAACATCATTGGCAAAGGTACGATTTCGAATGACTCTATCAAAATAGATAATGAAGAACATTGTAGATAACTTTAAGATTTAACTTGTTAAGTATTAGGAACAAATATGTAATAATAAGTGTATAGTACTGGTCTCTGAACATGATAGGGAAAAATCTCATCTAGATGTAAGGTCATAGTAGGAGGTATTAGGAAGAAAGGATTATATGTGGATGAAATTAAGAAATAAGCCTAAAGACCAAATTTGTCTAGCAACGATTGATAAAAATTCACTTTGTGGCATAGGAGATTAGGTCACGCAGAATTGCTCTCATTCAATCGTTAGCATTCTAAGGATTAGTTGAAACCTTATCTAAGCTTAGTTTGATCAACACTTCTGTGTGCTTGCAAAATTGGAAAACAGCTCTGCTAGTCAAGGCTAAGAATATAGTCTCAACGACTAGATGATTAGAACCCCTTCATATGGATCTCTTCGGTCCATCCGCTGTACGGAGTTACAGAGGAAACCGTTACACCTTAGTCATAGTAGATGACTACTCTAGGTATACTTGGACTAGATTCCTTAAGGACAAAACCGAAGCATTCGATCAATTCTAGATATTTAGTAAAAAAATTCAAAACCAATTAGGATGTACAATAGTGCCAATAAGAACCGACCACGGTAGGGAATTTGATAATGAGGTGCAATTTGGAGAGTTTTGTAATGCCAATGGAATTACACATAACTTCTCAGTTCCACGCACTCCCAATCAAATGGTGTGGTTAAAAGGAAAAATAGGACACTTCAAGAAATAAGCAGGACTATGTTGAATGAGCAATCGTTACCACAAAAGTTTTGGTGTAACGTAGTAGATACTTCAACATACATTCTCAACCGAATCCTAATTAGAGCCATCTTAGGAAAAACACCTTACGAACTCTTAAGAGATAGGAAACCTACTCTATATTACTTTAGAGTGTTTGGAAGCAATGTGGGGTTTTGGCCTTCATTTTTTAAACACTAAAGACTACCTTACAAAGTTTGACCCAAAGTCATACGAAGGTATCTTTTTAGGTTACTCACAAAATAGTAAAGCCTACATCATCCTTAACAAACATACTAGGAAAGTCGAAGAATTACTCAACATGACATTCGATGAAACTCCTCCACCCTCTAAGACATCACCCTTGGTGGATGATGACTTAGATGAAGAAGAAGCAATTAAGGTTACCAAAAAGAAAAACCTAGAAAATGACATTGAGGGGATGAACTATAGAGATTGTACGAAATAGTCAATAATAAGGAATCTAGGAACCATCCACATTAAGAAATGGTAATAGGAAAACCTTAACCAAAGAACCCTTAGATCACAAGCCCAAAACCAAAGTAACTTCTTTTGTTTTATATCAACTATAGAACCTAAGAATGTGAATGAAGCCTTAACGGATGATAGTTGGATAGTCGCCATGCAAGAAGAATTAAATCAATTCATTGCTAACGACGTTTAGGAGTTAGTTCCACAACCTAGGAATATGACAATCATAGGAACTAAGTGGGTGTTTAGAAATAAGTTAGACGAGAATGGTGTTGTTTCTCGAAATAAGGCTAGGTTAGTTGCTCAAGGCTATAATCAACAAGAGGGCATCAATTATGATGAAACAATGCCCAGTGCTAGAATTAGTCTCAATTAGGATACTATTAGCTTATGCTTGTGCTTTAGATTTTAAGCTATTCCAAATGGATGTAAAAAGTGCATTCCTGAACGGTTTTATCAATGAGGAGGTATACGTGGCACAACCTCCAGGATTCATTGACTTTGAAAAACCAGATCATGTTTATAAACTTAAGAAAGCTTTATACGGTCTTAAACAAGCACCCAAAGCTTGGTATGATAGATTAAAAGCTTTTCTTATTAAACATGAATACAAAATGGGAATGGTAGATAACACACTTTTTACCAAGAAGAAAAGTTCAAATCTCATCATCGTTCAAATATATGTCGACGACATTATATCCGGCTCGACTTGTCAAGACATGTGTGATGAATTTGCCAAAATCATGCATGACGAGTTCAAGATGAGCATGATGGGTGAACTTAACTTCTTCCTTGGATTACAAATAAAACAAATGGAAGATGGTATCTTCTTTAATCAAAATATATTAAAGAAATGCTTAAGAAATTTGACTTAGAAGAATCTAAACCAATGAAAACCCCCATGTCCTCCGATACCAAACTCACAAAAGACGAAGAGTGTGAGTTGGTAGATAGTACCAAGTATCGAGGCATGATAGGTAGTTTATTATACCTAATGGCAAGTAGGCCCGATATCATGTTTAGTGTCTGCCTTTGTGCCCACTTCCAAGAGGCTCCCAAAACCTCTCACATTGAAGCGGTTAAGCGCATCTTTCGACAAATTAAAGGAACTACACACTTAGAATTATGGTATCCTAAGGGGACCGACATAGAAACAGTAGTATATGCTGACTCTAATCATGCGGGAGATTATGTGGACCGAAAGAGCACTAGCGGTATTTGTACGTTCGTGGGATGTTGTTTGACATCTTGGTTCTCGAAGAAACAAACCGCTATTGCTATATCCACTACCGAAGCCGAATACATAAGTGCTAGAAAGGCATGTCAACAAGCACTATGGATGAAACAAGCTCTTATCGACTACGACGTTTGACTCGACGACGTCCCGATCATCTGCGATAATAAAGGTGCGATTGAACTTAGCAAAAACCCGGTGCAACATTCTCGAACCAAACACATCGAAATTCGCCACCACTTTCTTCGTGATAATGTCCAAAAAGGACATATCTTAATCCAAAAAGTGTCGTCCGTCGACAACATCGCCGACAGCCTTAGTAAACCCCTTAAACGTGAATCGTTTAACTATCTATATCTTGGTTTAGGAATGATGGAACACATTCCATAAATTGTATTAGTCTGCTTCCCTTTCTTCTGTCTTAATTCTAGTCCGCGTTCCATTCTGTGTCGTGACAATTTAACTACTTCATCCGAAGCTAGTTAGATATTTTTAATTCGCCAAATGCAAATTAATTAGTCACCCTTCCTAGTAAATTCGTGTTAAAAATTAAAAGTCTAAAAATTCTATAATACGGGCAGCCCCCATATCTCAGGCGACCCCCAACCTATTTTGGGCGGCCCCCTGATCGACATGGGACCACCAACAGCAGACACATATCTTTAACACTTAGTCATAATTTTCAAAACTAAAAAACAAACACCCCCTCTCCTTGCTGCAGCGACGAACTCGAACCAAAACCACTAAAAACTTAAAATCAACAATTAAAACTTGTATTGAGGATAAAATCAACACATACAATCATTCCTAACATCATCAACATCATCATTTGTAAGTCATTTCTGTAGAATGATAGAAAACCCCTTTGAGTTATGATTTATTATTGACCACTATTTATAGTGGTAAAACCCTAATACCCTAAACCCACAAACGGGCTTGGGCCTATTTATTCACTAATACAAAGATAAATATGCCTTTGGGCCATGAAGACTAATCCGCTAACATCCCCCCGCAGTTTGAGCGGGAGAGGAACGAACACTCAAGCTGTCACGAAACTCATCAAATAAAGCCGTAGGTAGACCTTTGGTGAAGATATCCGCATACTGGTAACGAGAAGGGACATGAAGAACCCGTATGTGACCAGTGGTAACCAAGTCACGAACAAAGTGAATGTCAATCTCAATATGCTTCGTGCGCTGATGTTGCACGGGATTAGAAGAGAGATAGACAGCACTCACGTTATCACAATAAACAATAGTCGCTGTAGACAGTGGTGTATGAAGCTCACGTAAAAGATTGCGCAACCAGCAAGTCTCGGCCACTGCATTGGCAACACCCCGATACTCTGCCTCCGCACTAGATCGAGAAAGAGTAAACTGTCGTTTGGAAGACCAAGATAAAAGATTGTTGCCAAGAAACACACAATAGCCAGAAGTAGAGCGCCGTGTAGTGGGACATCCAGCCCAATCCGCATCTGAATAAGCAACTAAAGAGGATGTCGTAGATGAATAAAGCTGTAAACCAGAAGTCAATGTACCACGGACATATCGCAAGATCCGCTTGAGAGCAGAGAAATGAGGCTCTCGAGGATCATGCATAAAGAGACAAACCTGCTGAACGGCATAAGAGATGTCAGGCCGTGTAAAGGTCAAATACTGTAGAGCCCCTGCAAGCCTGCGATATAGTGTAGGATCAGAAACAGGATCACCAGCAGCAGCAAGCTTGGAATCCGTGTCAACAGGAGTACGACACGGATTACAAGTAAGCATACCAGCTCGCTCAAGTACCTCTGTGGCATACTTCTGTTGAGATAAAAACATCCCAGAAGTATTACGAGTCACGGAAACACCCAGAAAGTAATTAAGCGGGCCCAAGTCAGTCATAGAAAATTCCGCATGAAGGGAAGCAATGATGCGCTGAAGCAAAGCTGTAGAAGATGCAGTCAAAACAATATCATCGACATATAATAGCAAGTAGGCAGTATCGGACCCCTGTCTGTAAATAAAAAGTGATGAGTCACATCGACTGTGGAGAAAACCAACCCGAGCAGCATAGGATGCAAATCGCTGAAACCAAGCCCGAGGGGCCTGTTTAAGCCCATAAAGTGATCGTTGTAAAAGGCAAACATGATCAGGATGCCGCGGATCTCGAAAACCAGGAGGTTGATGCATGTAGACAGTCTCAGATAATGATCCATGCAAAAAGGCATTCTTGACATCGAGCTAATGAACTGGCCAATGTCAAGAAATAGCAAGACTGAGCACCGTACGAATAGTGGCCAGTTTAACAACCAGACTAAAAGTCTCATCCACGTCAATACCTACAATTTGAGTGCCGCCATTCACCACAAGGTGAGCCTTGTAGCGATTAAGACTGCCATCTGCATTATGCTTGTGCCGAAAGAGCCACAAGGAACGAACAATGTTCGCGTCCGGTGGTCTAGGGACAAGAACCCAAGTATTATTTTTAATTAAAGCATTATATTCATCAAGCATAGCACGATACCAATTTGGGTCACGAAACGCATTTGAATACGACTTAGGAATAGGGGAAATGGTGGAGACATTTAAAGTGTAACGTTGAGTGGGGCGATTAGTCCCGACACAATAGCGAGTGACCATGGAGTGAGTCGAGGTGGGATTGGGGTTGGTGTTCGTGGTAACCGCATGTATAGAGTGAGTTGAAGCGGGTTGTGAGGGGAAGTTTTGGTTGATTTGCGAATTTGGTAGTGGGCCGTGTATAGTGGGTTGAGTAGGATAGGATATTTGGTGTGGGGTGGTGTTGGATGGAGGGTTGTTATTCGGTGTGGACTGAGTAGTAGTGTTTGGGCTGGGTGATGATATAAGTTTAGTAAGAAGGTGTTGTTGAATTATATTAGGGGAAGTGTCTAAAAATGTATAAGAAGGTGGTTCATTAGGAGTCATAGACCCATACAGAAAAACCGTCTCATCAAATGTCACATGACGTGATAAGATGATTTTATCCGTATTCAAGTCCAGACACCAATATCCACGGTGATTAGTCGGATATCCAAGGAAAATTGCAGGTGTGGCGCGTGTTTCAAGTTTGTGATTGGTGTTGATGTAGGGATAGCAAAGACAACCAAAACACGGATATCCGCATAGTTAGGTTGTGTCTTGAAAAGACGGGTGTGAGGGATTTCATTATTTATGGCGCTGGAGGGTAAAAGGTTTAAGAGATATGCAGCCATGTGAAGTGCTTCAACCCAAAAAGTGGGTGGTAAGTGTGCTTGAAAGAGTAAGGTACGGATGAGGTTGTTAATGGTACGTATCATTCGTTCAGATTTTCCATTTTGTTGTGAAGTTTTAGGGCAAGAGAAGCGAATGGTAATACCATTTGACGCAAATAATTGGTGTAGGGCATTGTTGTCAAACTCGCCTCCATGATCACATTGCAACGATTTAATGTCAGTTTTGAATTGGTTCTTGACATAAGCACGAAAATGAATAAATTTGGACAATGCATCAGATTTATTTCTTAAAGGATAAACCCATAAATAATGTGAAAAATGATCAAGAAATAAAACATAATATTTAATACCCGAAACACTCGTAATTGGAGATGTCCATAAAAGTAACAACTTAAGAATGAGATAAGGTAGTTCCAAGTGAGGCCTTAAGATTCTGCCGAGTGGCAAGACACGATTGTGTCTCTAGACCCTTTTAACGGATTCTGGTGATTATCGAGTTCAGGTTCATACTCGTCTCATATCGGATACCATTAAGCCCACTCATTTATAATTTATTATTTGCATAAAGAAGCGTCCCAATTTATGTAAATAATAAATTTATAAACTTATGGTTCGGTGATTTATAATTTATTTATTTAACTGAAGAGGCGTCCCAATCCTTTCAAATAAATAAATTATAAATCATCCTACTTAATAATTCCCGATGCAATACGCGTACTCACATAACCTTCAAGGTGATGGATGACATTACGATGCATGTGCTCTAATGAGTATGGGACGAGTGATTTAAAACTCGTCTTTGGAAGCTGGGAGTAAAAACTGCCAGGCGAGATCAACATAGAGTTCAAGATAGTTAATGAGTACTCGGTTAGAGTAAATAAGGTAAAGATCTCTATGAACGAATCAGCATAGCGATTATCATATCAATCTTCCTATTACAAGTCCCGCCCATACAAGACTTGCAATACTTAGATTCATACATAATCCCATGTAAACAGAACTGTGACGGGCTTTGTTAACATAGCAATTATCATATCAATCCTCATATTACAAGTCCCGCCCATACAAGACTTGTAATACTTAGATTCATACATAATTCCATGTAAACAAAATTATGACGGTCTCCGTGTAATACGATATTATATAAAGTTATGAAGAAAATAATATTCTTAGAGACCATTGTTTAACTTACAATGTCTGATAACGAAGTGAGACCATTGCGCAACTCACAATGTCTAAGAAGTAAGATGAGACCATTGTATAACTCACAATGTCTGACGAGTAGAATGAGACCATTGTGCAACCCACAATGTCTTAAAAATATTCTGGTATTTATATAATAACTCTTATATAAATAAGCGTACGATATACGCGAAGGGAATGCAAGCATATATATATTATATATATGTATGAGTATGTCACGTAAGCACTTAACGTAACAAGTAATGTAAGCACATAGCTAGTGCGTGTTGCACTTTGAAAACGTTTGATGTTATGATGCATTTTTGTGAAATCGGTATAGCTATATTGGTAAAATATGCAACCTAGTTCTCTATAACCAGTGCTCTGATACCAATCTGTAACACCCCCAAAAATATGACAACGCAGCGGAATACCACTTGGGGTGCTACTTCATAATACACAGCGCTAGATACAAGAGAACGACCTCTAGGTGTCGTTTGAGAAATAACATTGTTGATTTAATCAAAATCTGAATTTAATATAACATTTGTCCCATAATTGCATCACAATGAAAAGCTTGAATGTAAAGACTCCAATGCACTTCAAGAAATCCGAGCATATAATTTACCTGAGAAAAACATGCTTAAAAGTGTCAACATTAAAGTTGGTGAGTTCATAGATTAGTTTAAATATGAATGTAAGTTTCAACAAATATATTTATCCACTGTGTCATCACAGTACCATGAAAAATGTTTATAAAATATGCACGACCCATTTTATGTCACCAAAAGTACCAATATTATCCCAAAGATTTATTAAATAATGCATGACAAATTTAATGTCACCAAAAGTACCAATCTTATCCCAAAGATTTTATAAAGAATGCATGGTTAATTTAATGTCACCCAAAAGTACCAATCTTATCCCAAAGATTTTTATAAATAATGCATGACAAATTTAATGTCACCCAAAAGTACCAATCTTATCCCAAAGATTTTTATAAATAATGCATGACAAATTTAATGTCACCAAAAGTACCAATTATGTATTTGTCGGGGGGCCCTGTAGTCCCAACGTAATCCGACATGTTATAACGTTCGTTCCCAGTGATAGCTAGTCACCCGAACGGGGGTTGTCAATCCCGAATAGATCTATTTTATATCATTCACGTGGACATCACGTTATAATGTTCGTTACTGGCGATAGCATATTTCACCCGAAACAGGGATCCACACCGATTAGTCTATTTCATAACATTCGCGCTCACCCCCCCCCCCCCCTCCAAGTGATCTTACAGTTCATGGACACTGTGTAGTAGACTTGTATGTACCCAATTCGGCGTCGATACAAATATTATATTCTCCCGATTACGGTGTCCCCTCCAAGGACACCTCGGCAGTAAAGTAAAATATGTCACTCCCGTTACGGTGTCCCTCCAAGATCAACGGCTAGTAATTTTGTTGTTATCAGTTCAATCAGCCTAAGCTAATCCATAATCATTTCAAATGTAAAGTATGTATTTGTGACCAAAAATTGATGTAGAATAATGTATCCCATAGCGGCTATGCAATTAAGTATGTAAAACCAATTTGTTATCATCATGTAAAAGGCATTTGCAAACACGGCATGTTCTACCACAAATATATGTAAAACGAGTAAAAATAGGGGAGCTTATACTCACCAGATCAATAGTCCACGATCATTTAGCCACAATAAATCACAAGCCGAATCTCGACAATTGATCTCGGCCACAACCCTATAATTATGTTGCTCTATTATAATACACGTATTAAATACGATCAACGAGAGTACTTCGTAACGCGAAATCTTTACATTTTTTAATTTGTATACATACTATACATGTGATGAGAAATCCACTCTGGCGTCTTTAACTTAACCTTAGTATATTTTATGATTATATTTACTATTATTCTGTCCATAGTAACTTATCTCTAATATTAAAGAAAATTACTATTTTTAGTACCTTCCGTTTTAGAATAGAGTAATGATCTTAAACTATTAATTTGACAGTAATATTTAACGACTTTATTTTTCATTTAAAAATCGTACTTAATAATGTTTTAATATTAATTAAAGATATCCGTTGACCTTTTACGTTGACCTTTAGTTTTAGAATCGCTATATCTCATGTTTTAAAACCTGATAAGCCTCACGACAAGTAAAACGCCATTTTCGAACAACTTTCGTGTTTCGCCAGAAGGCCGAAAACGGACTCGTAAGTGCTCAAATCGTTTAATGTTTAAATTGCCAGATTTAATATATATTAAAAAATTACTTATATTTCTATTAAGTGTTTATATTTCGATTTCACTCACGTTTTATTCGTTACTGAGTTACAAGTCCTCGTATTTATGTCTAAACGTCCACGTCCAAAATATAATTTGTTATATTTTGTAAACCAAAGTCTGACTTTTCAAAGTCTCGAATCCCCGATCTCATGTTCCGTTTTCTGCTATTAATTATTCGTTCCAAAACGCGCCAAAGTCGTTTCTTAGTTTCAAACTCTCACTCTAAAATATATCTAGTATCGCTTATAGATTTATATCAATCCCATTTTTATATTTATATCACATTTTTATTAGACGCCGCAAGTTTATTAGATTTTCATCACATATAACAATTAATCGATAATATAAACGAAATTAATCGAATACTTTTAAATTAAACGCACCCTTTTTCGGTGTCACAATAACAAACGCACTCATTTCCGTTGCAAACCAAACCCGACCAAACAACCCGACGCCCCGGCTGTCCCCGGCTGTTTCGCAGCCAAACACACGCACCCGACCCGGCTGATGGATAGCCAAACGCACCCTTGTGCGTGGCTGTTAAGCCAAACGCACCCTTGGGCTGTTTTTCTGATAATCCCAAACTAACACCCCTAGCTGCTGTCCCTTGAACCAAACGCACCCTTATTCGACTAACAAATCCAAACGTACCCTACTCGCTGCCAAAACCTATAAAAAAAACCCATATGTTATTAAGGTCACTCCTCTTTTCATTGTTAATTTCCACTAACCAAACGCACCCCTGTTGGTTTTTATAACCGAACCAAACACGCCCTTGTTGGGTGGCTGACCCAAAACCCAACCCACCCCCCGGCGGCTGTTAGCAAACAAACGCACCCTTGGCGTTTCTATACTCGGACCCGGCTGTTTTGAAACAGCCAAAACAAACAACCCTCGGCTGTCCCGCAGCCAAAATGCACCCTACGTGGTGGTGGTGACTGCCAACGCACGCCCGTGGTGGTGGCAGTCAACCGAGCACACCCCTTGGTGTTTTTATAAACCAAACTCATCCCACACCCTCGGCTGACACGGACAGCCAAACGCACCCGCTGCGTTGGCTGCCATAAACCCATGACAAACCAAACACTCCTGACTGTCGCACCTGGGCTGTGATACGGAACCAAACGCACCACTCCTTGGTGTTATAATAAAACCACACACACCTTGTTTCTATTAACAAAACAACGCACATAGCTGTGGTTTGACCCGACACCCACGCACCCTTGTGGGTGGGTGGCATGCCGAAGCAAACACACTTTGTGATATAACTTAAACGAACCCACCCTCATCGGTTTTATTATACGCCAACGCACCCTATACGGCTGAAAACCACACAACAAACGCACCTTCGTTGGTGCAAACTATCAAAACCAGCGGCACCTTCGCTGGTGGTCTAATCTATAACCACCACACGCACCCTTTAGTGGCGGCTCTGGTGTGACGGTGGGTGGTTAGGATGGTGTGTGTGGAGTGGCGCGTGGGGAGAGTGGTGTAGGGATCGATAGAACCGTTGAGGAGGTCCACTTTTTGGTTTTGATCGGAAAAACCGCCGGAAAACTTTTCCGGCCGGCGGCGTGCGGCAGGAGGTGGGGGGAGGGGTGGCCGGATTATTTGGGAGAGAGAGAGAGAGAGAGTGTATTATAAATGTGTGTTTATATTTTGTAAATAATGAAATGAAAATGTAAATTATATATATATATATTAAAAACTTAATTGAAATGTGACAAGTTTCCAAAACCTTGGGGTAAATTTTGTAACTTTTTTACATAGTTTTTATAACTATCGGTTCGGGACTCATTTGAGCGACTTAACGGACGATTCAAATCTCGAAACTTGCGCCATTGTTTTCCAAATCTTTTTTCTGATAAAATATGTGTATCTTACTTGTTAATATTCATTTATAATATTTTATAACATTTAATAAAATATCTGTTATTCATTTTGGTGAACCGGTTTTGTCTCGTCCGAAATAAAAATGGATTTAAGCTCGAATATTCGCGTTTTCAATAAACGTCACTGAATAAAATGTTAAATAATTTATTAAATTTTCTCATTTAATAAAACGTGATAATTAAATGTAATTTAATTATTTTTGTGTCTCTAAAATCTTGCGAGGGCATTTCAATCACCTTCGGACTGTTTCCAGGTCTCGGGTAAAACTGAAAAGTTGTCTGGAATATCATTTCACATCAAATTGCTTTAGAGTCCGAGTCGTGAATACGTGATTTAGATGGTCGTTCTTATGAGTCAAGCTAGACCCGAAAGTCAAAAAAAAAAAAAAAAAAAAAAAAAAAAAAAAAAAAAAAAACCCAAAAAAAAAAAAAACAAAAAAAAAAAAAAAAGGGTAAAGAGTTATCTAAAGTTCCGAAAATTACCGGATGTTACATGTCTGATTGGTCTTGTTCTCATGTCATCAACATATTATCATCCAAAGTCAATTTAATGACTTGAAGAGCTCATAATATCAACATATTAACATCCAAAGTCAATTTAACGACTTGAAGTCAAATTTAACGACTTGTAGGATTTATTACACTAACATTAATATCCAAAGTCAATTTAATGACTTGAAGTCAAATTTAACGACTTGTAGGATTTATGAAACTAACACATTAATATCCAAAGTCAATTTAACAACTTGAAGTCAAATTTAATGACTTGTAGGATAGATAACTTAGGCAGCAATTGTAATGATATGTCAGAATAGCATGTAACTTGTATTCGTACTTTATAGCATGTATCCTCCTCACGGGTTTATGAAATAATTAAAGAGATTAAAAGTGAGACTATGAACTCACTAAGTCATTGAAAAGTAATCACATTGTTATAAGATAAAAGAGTATGTAAGGAGCATGTATCCCCCTCGCGGGTTTATAAAACATGTAAAATAAGTAAAGGCGAGGTTATGAACTTCACCTGGTAGGTAGATGTAATAAATATTCTGTAATGAAAGCTGACGACCTTATCACAATCTTAACCAGGGAATGTTGATATAGTAAAATGATAATAGACAGCCACGTCACGCAACCTGAGTAAATATGTTGAGTCTTAGGAAGATTGTACTTTTAGAACTTTGGTTTAGGAGTTATGAGTTTGATTGAAGAGTTTGGAATTATTGTATCACTGTTCGGGCCATCATAATTCAGAAGTCATTCAGTAAACGTTTGAGGAGCTAGGGCACTTTAAATCGTAAACCCAACAACTCAGTCAGAACGTAATACCAAGATGAAACTCCTTAATATGAAGCTCCCTAGTATTGTGATATGATATAATCGGTTTTAAGCGTTTTAATCAATATCTGGAAATGTTAAGCACGAGAAGCGTTAATTAAAGTTATGTCTGGTAAGGTTTTAAACATGATTTTATACTTTTTCAAAATGTTGCATTTTAGACCCTAGGGTTTGGAAAATTGCAAATAGGTCCTTGGAGTTTGCATTTTTACGACTTTGGTCCTTCAACTTTGAAAGATATACCAAGTAAACCTTGGACTTTGAAAAGTGACATAATAGATCCCTGGAGTTATAACTTTGATAAAATGACTCTTTTAGTCCTTTTAGTTATAAGTTTCCGAAAGTTACGATATATACCCCTTGCATGGATTATAATTACAAAACATGTCCAAATTGCCATGCAAGCTTAGTTTAACATTTCAATAGGCATTTATAAGATATAATAAACTAAAATATGAAGTTTTAACGCAACACAAGTTTAAAATAATGATTCGTTAAGCTAGGAAGCAAAACGGGTCAAATTAGGGTTTCAAAACGTAAACGCGTGGGTTTTAAGTTCAAATTCCTTCATTAATCAATAAAGTAGTTATTTTAACATTAGTTAAGCATGCTAGGATAGATTATAACAATATTTAACCATTATAACATTTAGTTTTAAGAAAAACGCGAAATTAGGGTTTCGGGTGTACGGTTTTGGATCAAAATGGAAAATGAGCATGAATTGAGTTATGAAACTTTAACAAGAGTATATTTAGGATCATATGAACATTATAAGGGTGTAGGAGCAGAAGTAGAACATTCAAAACCTGGGTTTGAGCTTCAAGGAGCAAAAATGGTGGAAACGGGTCAGAATCGGGACTTTCGGCTTCGTACGGCTAGAGTAACGACTCCCGGGCTTCGTTTCTTGGTTTCTTTTGCTTCCTTTCTGTACTTGAGCCTTCTTAAGATCACTTAGGATCTATTAGAGCAAAGTATTGCTTCTATGTAAGGGTTATAGAGGAGGAAGTGGGGGATGAAGAAAAATGAAGTGTTATGGCTCCTATTTATAGTATTTTTGAAACTTAGGGACCAAGGGAGCTTAGAGATCTGGTTAGGACACATATGAGAGCTAGAGGGTGACTAAGAGAGGCTAGAGGATGTGTTGGATAGGCTAGAAACTAGCAAGAACATGGTGGAAACACCATGTGTATGCCGCGGCTTATACTAGAAGAAACAAGAAGATACAAGTGACCATGTGCTCATAATTTTGACCAAGGATTGGTCTAAGTAGGTGCATAAGCTGCTTGAAGGTTTCTAGAAGAGTTCTTGGGTGGTCATTTGCACATGGTAGCAATTTAGAGGGGTTAAAATGGTCATAGAAGCAAACCGGGTCTATTTTGGGTTCGACGGGTTCTTCAAAGGTTTTAACAAGGTACATTGTGTTATAAATTGATTAATGAATGTTGAATTAGGTTGTTAAGGTCTGGTATTAAAGTAATTAGCAAAGATTAGCATTCAGTTTGGGGTTAAAACGGATTAGAATTGAAGAAATGGGAGTACGGGTTCAACTAGGGCTCGTTTTAGGGTTTTCTTGACTTTCTTGGCTTATATTTTGCATTATTCTTGTATTTGGAATGATGGAATACATATCCTAGGGCTAATATAAGTATTTATCAATGGAATGTTTGGTCATTGGTTTAAGTTTTAATGGGTGAATATTGAGAAAACGGGTCATAGTTACAAATTAGGGCATATTTAGGGTTTTCTGGATTCGTTACAGGTTTTCTAGGCTTTGAGCTATTGCACATTCCAAGTTAATGGGATAGATAATGATTTGATAAAACTCATTTTATGGTTTATTAATGGCAATTGGTGGTTATTTAGATTAGAATGGTTTTAAAACAGTAAACGGGTTAAATGAACAATTAGGTCTTTTAGGGGTTTCTAGGATATGTTTTACGTACAAGTGAAGTAAAATGATAAAGTAATGATGAAATAATAATTGAATAGGATTGATATGATTGTAAAATAAGTTATTACAACTTATTTGAGTGTTGGTTTGGGTTTACAATGGATAAAAGCCAAGAAACAGGTCATGGTTTAGAAACTAGCTCGGTTTTAGGGTTTAGGGTTTTGAATTAGGGTTTTGAGTGTAAAAAGATGTATGAAAGCTTATGAATGGGATAATTAGGGTTTTCATATTATAAAATGAGTGTAGTAGCTTGAACATAAGTGATAGTGAGGAGATGAGGATGAAAACGGAGGTAAAACGGCTATTTTAGAGATTGAGCTTAATGACTTATGCATTGAGCTTTTAAGGACTTGTACTTTGATTTAAAGAGATTATATATTTCAAATGAGATGTTATATTACTTGTACATATGCTTTAGTAGCTTGTGCATTCACTTTAGGTGTTAACCTTTTCATGAGGTTAGGGTTTAGGGCATCCGATAATGGTTTAAAGCCCATTTTGATATGATGTTGCAAATGGTACCTTTTAGGAATAATGTACCTTGTAATAATGATATTATGATATTGACTTGACATGTTATGATATTTGCTTGACATATATGAAGATAGGATTTCCATATATAGATTTCCTAAGTCCGTTAACTTTAGTTATGCAGGATATATTGCATATTGAGATATTGGCAAAGTAATGTAATGTAATAAAGCGAAAAATTTCCCTAAAAAGTGTGAGTTCATATATAACTAATAGATTGTACATCATCTAACTTAATAGATGGATATTTACATTTATGAAAATTGCGGGTTATTATAGTCTCCACCCCTTACACAAATCTTGTCCCGAGATTTAATTGAACTTGAAGTGATGATTAAAAATAGATGAGGATATTTGGCACGAATTTCGTCTTCATGTTCCCATGTAAATTATGGTCCTCTTTTAGAGTTCTATCGTACTTTGATTATAGGAATACGTCTTCGCTTGAGTTGCTTGATTTCACGGTCCATAACTTCTACTGGTTCTTCTACAAAGTTGAGCTTGTCGTCGAGTTGAATTTCTTTCATTGGAATAACGAGAGATTCGTCGGATAAACACTTCTTGAGATTTGAAACATGGAAAGTATAGTGGATACTACTAAGCTTTTCAGGAAGCTCTAGTCTGTATGCCACTGGACCAATTCGTTCAAAAATTTTGAATGGTCTAATGTATCGTGGATTAAGCTTTCCTCGTTTTCCGAATCGAAAGATACCCTTACGAGGTGATACTTTCAACATAACACGATCGCCAACTTGAAATTCTAAAGGCTTTCGCCTTACATTGGCGTAACTTCTTTGTCGATCTCTTACAGCTTGCAAGTGTTGACGAATTTGTACGATCTTTTCAGTGGTTTCTTGAATTATTTCTGGTCCTGTGAGTTGAGAATCTCCAACTTCAGTCCAGCAAACAGGTGATCTACACTTTCGTCCATAAAGTGCTTCGAACGGTGCTGCCTTGATACTGGCATGATAACTGTTGTTGTATGAAAATTCTACCAATGGTAAATGTTTATCCCATCCTTTTCCGAAATCTATGACACAAGCTCGTAGCATGTCTTCGAGTGTTTGGATGGTTCTTTCACTTTGTCCATCGGTTTCAGGGTGATATGCTGTACTCATGTCTAATTGAGTACCTAAAGCATTTTGCAATGACTGCCAGAATCTGGATGTGAAATGACTGTCACGATCCGAGATGATAGAGATTGGCACATATAGGAAATACAACAAAGATGTAAAAGGCTAAAACGACGGATACATCACCGCGTGAGAAGAAACACATCGGGTAGACCAGTAAAATAAGTGATGTGATGATTATGATCATGACGGGAGTGAAAATCTCGATTGGGAATCCCATGAGGATTGGTAATCGGCAGTTTCGAGGAAGAGGATGAGAAACGTGAAATCGTGAAGTGGGCGATAAATTAAGATGAGGAGTGGGTAAAGTGAAACTTGAAAGATATAGGAAAAAGGGGGCGGCGTAGTGGGTAGGAGTTGCGAGGGATATCGATTTAAAATATTTAGGATGGACATAGTCATGTCTAGCAAGAGCGATCACAACCAAACCCTAAACTTTCAACAAAAGTAATTATTCGAAATAACTTATACGCTGAGATAATAATTTTACGAACACATAGATAATACACGCCATCATATGAAACGATATACACGTAGTAAGATGAACACATAAGGGAACATAAACTTTCAGAGGACCACATGTGTGGTAGAAAGTAGCAAGGGAATAATAAATCACAAATCAACATATAACGTAACATCCTTCATCAGGTGTTTGGGAGACACGACAATTTATATACACCACGAGTCCCTGTACCGACTATGCTTACAATCACAAGCAAATACCTAAAGGAAAAGGGGATGTCAATGTAGACCTAAGATATACATAGCCTGATCAACTATGTATAAGTTAGGTCGACAAATATATGCTCAATAGTATTCGACGTAATAACAAAAGTTTGAACGCGTACACCTTTTACTCATTCACCACATTAAAGACAATACTCAAAGAAACTATGAAAGACTGCGATTCATCAAAAATACATCATGAGAATTCAATCATACATAAGCGAAACAAAGTTAAAGATGAAACGTTTGATAGTTCTTTCTGGAGGATTCAGCATAAGATTAAGTAAAACGCTCAAGAACAAAACAGTAAAACGACCCGCTAACCTATCGGCAAAAGCTATTTTTCCAAAAAACTTCCACGTCAATCGCCACGATGATGAGTGGCACAATAAGCCCTAGTATTACAATGATGTACTGGTGATCTTCTTCCTGTGTAACACTCGCCAAATAACAACCAACCACCACAACGAACATGACCGCAATCAAGGGAACGAGATACGACATTTTAATTTAAGGACGAATGAGAATTTAAGCAAAGAAACTTATTTTACGTTTTGACAAATTCAAGAAATTGGCAAAGTGTATATATAGGGTGGAGGTAACGGTTCGCCACATTCTAGCTGTTGGAGCCCCACTTGCCACTTTTGTCCTTTTCTTAACCCATGCCACGAATAAGACGCTTAAATTCAGGGCAAAAGTTTCCGACTTGAAATGACTGCGACACCCTATAAAAATTTAAATCTTATTTCAAACCCTTAAGGTAAAATCAATCACCGAAAAAGTTTCAAATTGTTAAAATAATTACTTTGGGGAAAAGTTTACAAATTAATAACACTATCCCTAAATCACTTTATAATACTGTAGAGGGACAACAATCATATTCACTCAATTATTCAATTCAGAATTATCACGCAAACACTTTAAAATACTGGGTGGAGACAGTAGTCATAGTCACTCAATTGTTCCATTCAAGATGAATCATGGCAAGGCAACAGTCATGAAGCAAACATTTTTTTTGATACTACAGAACTACAGAGATACACATGCATCGTAGAAACTTATTTCTAGATTACTGTACATAAATAACGAGATGGTTTGCAAAAGTGGAAATATAAGTACATAGTTTAAGGCAACAATGTTTTATTCAAAGCAGTACAACAACATGGTTACAGCAATCCTTAGACCATTAATCCGATGACTCACATTCTTAGTCATACCTTACTACCCCAAATTCTAAAAATAATGCATCATTTTTGGCTTGTTCTTGCCTAATTTTCTCCTCTTGTACCTTTTTGTTCATGGCCTCTTCTTCTAGCATTTCTTTTAAAGCTTCTTCATCCATACGGAGTTGATGTAACTCTTTCTCAGTAGAGGGAAATCAGTCTCTGATGACGAGCAACCTATATCTTTCGGTGTACGGCCGGAGTATTTTTCCTGAAACCAAGCCGACTTAGCATCTATTTGTTTCTGTAGTTGTGACGCCTTCCTATACATAGAAAGATGCAGCTTGCGATCATTTTTAGAGCTTTCCTTTAAAAAAGTGCAAATCAAAGCACGACTCTCTTGAGAAATGTCGTTGCATCTCTCATAAGCCTTCTTAAGATCGTCCCTAACAGCGCATGAATCTTCAAACTGAAAAGCCAAGTTCAAAAGCACATCCTGACGACCCTTATCTTCATTATTTAATCTTTGCACCAAGGCTTCGACTTCGAGAGTCGGTATGGGGAAACGAGGCTATGCCATTCAAAATATCTTTTTAAGTGGTATTATTAAGGTTTGAAAATTTACGAAGAGTAAGGTTGGTATTTATATGACAAAGAGGGAGAAGGGTAAATAAGTTTAAGCCTCTTGTCATTTACTTTAACGGGTATATTTTAAACTTTTTGTCACATTGGCTCATCCTGAGGGCGAGGTATTCAATTAGGGATAAGTGAGAACCGTTTAGAACCAACATACCCTCACTTGTTCACAATCTACCAACTCCCACAAACGTCTTGATTTCGGGACAAAATCGCATAACATGGGGCGGATTGTATCACCCCGTAGAAAAATTAGACTCTCATGGAACGTTAAGTAAAGGTCATGTACTTGTGGTGTTGACAAGTTTACGCATAATTTTCAACGAGAAGTCATCTTCATGGATCATAACGCATTATTTTTTGTCTTAAAAAGTTTAAAATTGCACGCGAATATTCACCATTTTTACTCTGCGTCTAAAAGGATATTTTTTAGAAACGAGTAGCGAGGGAGATAAGAACCATATTTGTTCACTTTGTGAATGCGAGGTTACCTACTTGTTGCACTTTACTAGAACCACCTACGCTCAAATCATGACAACTTTATATTAATTCATCAAGGGGACAAACAATATGCTATACATATACATCTATTATAAAAAATATAGGAGGAAAACACAAAAAAGCAATCATGGTAAAATACTATACATTATAAATCTTCAACATACCCTACAACTTTTACCATTTTGAATAAATCCCATAACATGCTACGTGTATTATCAAATCTGAGGAAATTTGAATCTGAAATGAAAGACTAGTAAAGATACTTTAAACAGAATTAGGAAAAGGGCATCATGGCTAGCAGATATTAGAAAAATGTTCATATGGTTCAATTAGTATGTATTAGTATGCATTCACATGCAAATTCAGTGGCTAAGCCACACTGTGACTATAAAATAGGAATCCATGCTTGCAACTTGTATTATAACCAACTTGGAATAATCAAGAAGTAAACGATATACACGAGTGAGAGCTTATTGTGGGGGGCAAGAGCTAGGCAGCGTCGGAGTGGAACACGTAGATGCCAAAGGAGGTTGACCATCTCATCACAATTATTTTTTATCGTGGTAGGACAAACTTTTTAAACCTCGGTAAATGTCCTCCTTTTTTAACAATAATATGTTAATCACCACTATAGTTTAACAACTGTGGTTTCACATAGCTTGTAGCACAACCTATAATACCCAATACCATGCGTGACTAATAAGTATGAATGCATGCCGGAACTAGGATCGTAGCACACATAAAATAACGGCGTAGCATGCATGAAAAACAAATAAACGACCCAAAGGAAAAATTTACGTTAACTTGAAACACGCACATGAGATAACATGTTGGCTCACCAATTGTGATTACACGTGAATGGTGATAAAAACTTCTTGGATAGTGACCGCGACGTATAATGTAAACCTGATCAAGTAACATAAGATGAGCCATAGCGAGCTATTTGCTCACTGATGGTGCGTCATAATCTCTAAGAAGCCCGAGCAGATCATGCTCGTTGGCTCATAGTCTGGTCTCGTGATCATTGACACCATAAGGCGTATCATACTTATACTCAAAGTGTGACACGGTGGGCTGCCGCCATTGTTGGGACCCTGGGTTCGCAACAAGCTACTGCCACTGTTACAGGCAGTGGGCTGCGAAGAGCACCCCCACATCCTTAGTTTCACCCTCATTATATTCCGTGACCAACCTTGTAGGAGTAGGACCACGCGAACTTAACGAAAAGATAGTATACCAGTGTACGCATACAATATGAAGAAGAAGGAAAACTTAGATATAAGTTACTAAGGGTGCGTGGGTGAGAACATATGACACCACAACTAGTGGCAGTCAAACCACTGTTGTTGCATCGGTTAAACAACAAAAATGAAGAAGGAAAATGTGCGCAATATACACATACATTTGATGGAACACAAAACAAGTGGTAAAGCCCACTGTTGGTGCTCGACAAAATGATCAGAAACAGGAAAGGGATAAGTAGCCATGTGGGGGTTATTTTATAAAGACATAATACATGTGTTATTTAAAAGGAAACTCACATGTATATTTAGTTTGCAAATAGTAGACGTGAAAAATGTATGAAAACGTGCATGTAGTTCGAGTCACGAGTCGCTCCAGTCAAGTCCGAAAGGAGTTGGGAAATTCTTTAGCAAGCAAAATGATTAATTCGATAATTAGAAAATTTAAATGACATTTTTCGATAACTTAGAAATGGGTAACAACGAGACTAAGTTTAAATGGGTAAATAAAGTAACCACGAAGCAGAGTTTTAAAAGAGTAAATAAACGAATTTAACGCGGTTTATAAACTTATTTAATGCTTAAAATGTCTTATTCGTTAAGTGGAGAAATTTAAGTTATAAAAGAATGTAAAGTATAAAAGTTGCATATATATATTATTATTGGGGAAGTCAAGGGATTAAAAATATATTTTCTTTTGATAAGAAACTTAAACGAGTCGAGCGAACCGTGATATACAAATCTGATAATTACGCAAATTATTAATTAACGTCTGCGATGTAAATAAGTGAACGCGATAAGAAAAATACATGAACTAATAACTTACAAAAATATGTTTATATCTTTCCTTAGGATGTAAATCACATGGACTGGTAAATACAAGTTGCGGCACGTGATAGTATAAATTCTTGTTTAGGTTCTTATAGTCGTAAAAATCGTCCCTAAAGCCAACGGTTAAAACAACACTTTAAGGACATTACCTCATAAACGACAATGCCTCTTCATGACCCATTTGCATAATTCATTTCATACATTGAGTGCTAGCATATAAACTCAGAATTATCATAATTTAGGTACCGACTGAATCGCTATTTGGCGTGCTTTAATCAATTATCAATTCCAGACGATTAACTGACAAGGTGAGTTTTCATAGCCCCTACTTTACTGTTTTAAATCATCTTTTGGGGTGAGAACATTGCTTATTTTTAACAGTTGAACACAAGTACATTTACTGATTTACTATTGGGTCTAAGTCCCTATTCAACCCAACTTGCTATGTTGCCCAATTTATCATGAACCGTTAATTCTTGTAAGCGCGAATGTTATGGATAGATCTATCGGGATTGACATCCCTGTTTGTCTTGGACTGACATTAGTCAAGCAAACACAGTTTCATTTGAGTCAGTTACGGATGTCGCGGGTTGGACATCTGCATGGGCTTATCTATGATGTGGTACTTTGTTAACAGCTTCGGTGTCATGCGCTTAGACAATAGTAAATACTTTTCATTGTGATATATAGGATTGCTATATTTCATGCTATGGTTATAAATCTTGTGGTTCATCATTATTATCAAACAACGAAACCTATGAACTCACCAACTTTATGTTGACACTTTAGCAATGTTTTTCTCAGGTGTTCTATATTACGGAATATATGGAGTCTGCATTGGTATATTGGCATGTAGAGGTCTATCTCTCGTATCAAGTCCTCTTCACGCCATGAAGTCACAATCCCAAATCCAGTCTTCCGCTGTAGTGAAATTTGGGGGTGTGACAGAGAATGGGGCGGGTAAACAATGATACTTGGCTTGCTATTTATAGGCAAAATGTTCACTATTCCCCTAAATTTTGGTGAATCCCTTCCAAAAGGGATCCGGCTAGTGTATGGCAAGGGATCCAACACACAGTATAGCAAATCTTGATTTTGGATAGCAAATCTTCCTAAATCTTGTGTAATCTTCCAAGATCTTCTCTATATATGGCAAGATTATGAAATGACAACACATGAAAGTCAACTAGATGTATGATGTCATGCATGATATAATAACTATTTTTGTAACTAGTTTTTACTTTATGTAATTTTATGTATGTGCTAAAAATAGATGTGCAAGTAACTTTGTGTTACTTGTATGTTTCAAAAGATAATGTTGACTTTTGTTAAAAAGGATTGTGTAGTTACTTATGTGTAAGTAACAAACTAAAATAGTTTTGGAAACAATTTTATGCTTAATAGTCTAATGTACAAAACCTTGAGTATTAGTTCAAATGTATGTAAATTGATGTATGATAATCATGATGAGTTTAAAAAACTATTGACTTAAAACATATGTATTTTATTTTCTACTTAAAATGATTTTATGATTGTTATAGACAAAACATAGACAGATCGTAAAATATAAATAAACGTTATGGACTAAAACCAAAGAGTTAAATTTGATGAAATATTGGTTGCATGTGTCTGAGGATCCGAACACGGGCTCTAACCTAAACAATGAAACATTTTGGTTCAAAATTCTTTCGAAATACAATGAACAAGCCACGAAAAAGGTTACATTGAGCATTTCAAAAACATGTTTACCGGAAAGTAGACTCCTATGAACTGAGAAGTCAAGAAGTATAACGCGATTGTCAATCAAATCGCAAACATGTTTTTTTGATTAAGTTATAAATGATGAATTATAGAGGGAAAAACTGAAATGACAAGAAAAAAATGCTATAACGCGAATCCTACGGCTTCTAGAGACGTTTTTCTCTAATAATATTGGCAAAAATAAAGGTTAAGTGTTAATTTCATAAAGTGTCTTTTGGTTAACACAAGTACACCTGTTGTTCCTAAAAGAGTTAATTTACATGTAGTCAATGTATTTGTCCCAACTGGGTTTTGTTAATACAAATATTCGCGTAAAAATGATATTTATATTTTACGATCTTTATGTTTTGATAATAACAAATATAACTTCATACTATGTATAAGTTTAAGTAAACAAGTTACTTAGTCATAAGTTTTCATACCGACGCCAAATCACTTAAGATATTTTCCAATCGTTGTTAATCACACTTAAGGTTATAGCCAAGTTAAGGATAATAAAATTGATCTTCTTGTTTAACAATATGAACAATTTACTATCCTTGCAGAATCTATTGATAACGGATTTGCTAGATTTAAAACTATTAATACTAGTCTTAAAGCTCTTGATGAAGGTTTTTCTAGCAAGAACTACGCTAATAAGTTTCGTAGGGCACTTCATCCGAAATGGAGAGCAAAGGTCACGACAATTGAAGAATCGAAAGATTTGTCATCACTAGCTCTATACGAGCTTATCGATAATCTAAAAGTAAATGAGGTAATCATGGAAAAGGATTTCGAGGTTTACAAAGGCAAAAAGGAAAGGGTCAAACCATTGCCTTAAAAGCTAAGAAAGAGTCTAGTGATGATGAAACTTCAACATCTAAAAGTGAAGATGAAGAATATGCTATGACCGTAAGGGACTTCAAGAAATTCTTTAAAAGAAAAGGTAGATTCGTTAGACAACCACGTGACGAAAAAAGTCATTCCGGAAAAGGGATGAAAAGAAAGGCAATAGTGATCGAAAATGCTTAAGTTTACAAGCTGTTAGCAAGAGTCCTACGCAATATCCTTGTGATATTTTCTAGAACATCCGAGTGAGTCAACATCAAACAAGCTCTTGGTAGGTGACTTGCGAGATTCTATATGAATCAAACTTGTGAATTGACGGTTGATGATATTTGATAAAATATTAAAACTCCCGATGTGTTACAAAAATGCTTTTACAAGTAATACGTCGATCAATTTTCAAATCAATTTTCTCGATTATCACTAACGTAAACCTGCATGTTAAAACGGTGGTGACAGTATCTCAATCAACCAAAGTCGATTCATTACCACATATTCATGCTCATTCAACAAAAACAATCAATCATGAGAGCTCAAGAGTTAAAGACAAAGACTTCCGCTAACTCTGATTTGAAGCTTTCAAGATAAGGCATAGTATGAGAATGTTGGTCAAAGACACAAGATTGCAAGATGGCATAAACGATAAAGACAATGACAAAGGCTCAAAGTCAAGATCGCAAAGCATGAAGGAACAAGCCTACAACAAAGAACAAAGAGAAATACCAAGACCACATGAGCTTAACGACAAAAACAATCTCATTGATCTCATGAAGGAGTGTCATCAATGAACTCACTTCGGGGGAGATTGTTAGCCTCAAAATATTAAGCTGAACATGAAGTTCGTTCATTACGTGTACGAGTCTTGGTCATTTAATTAGTTAACGTTGTAATAGTATAATATCGAGAATCGGGCTCGATAGTTAATCTAATATTGTATATGTTTCAGGTTTAATCCCAAGCAAAACCCGAGCCCGTGTCCTAGTTAAATATCTCGCGTATCATTTAACGCGATGGGGTATATAAACTCTTTTCTATTTAGAAAAGAGTTAGTTGTTAAAAAATATATCTTTTTCCTTTTCCTAAACTCTCTCATCTCTCTCTCTAATTTCTAGTTTGATTCTTATATGATGTATGTTATGAAGTGATTACGGGATCCTACACATGCATATAGGAAATTACATTTCATTCCAATATCCAAAACAAATGCAAGTAATGTACAACACTAACATTTATGTACCCGTGAGATATTAGGGACCAAATTCTTAAGTTTGTTTTTGATTAATTAGGTATGCTTGAGAATTGGTTTGGAGTCGAACGAACAGATTAAAGATAGAGGTTGCTCCAAACACATGACGTGAAACAAAAGTCTCTTCTCAACATACAAAGCCTACAATGGAGGTAACGCCATTTTTAGAAGGCGCTATCGACTTAAGTAAAAACCCCGTCCAACATTCCCGTCCAACAATCATGTACCAAATACAAAGAAATACGTCACCATTTCCTCTGCGACAACGTCCAAGAAAGCAACATTTTCTATCGAGAAAGTTGCGTCCGAATATAATATAGCCGAGATCTTAACTAAACCTTTAAAACGTGAACCCTTTAATTATTTAACATTAGGATTAGGAATGACGAAACATATTTCATAAATCTCTCTTTTTGCTTTCTTTTAATAAGTGATCGTAAGCGGATTATGAGTACAAAGATGATTATTATTCAAACGATAATTAATCTCATTATTCAGTCCAATTGGAAATTTCAAACTCGAACATGAAATCAAGATTAGAATTTATCTAGATCACAAAAATATCAATAAAATGAACATAGACATTTTTGAGTCTGCATGTTTAACAATCCTTGGTTATTACATGAAATTGCGAAATCAGTAACAAGACGATAAGAATATTCATTGAATTGCAACTCACATTTGTATTAAAGATGTCTTATATTGTCTAAGTGTTCAGATTGTTATTTTTTTTGCAATGGTCAAATTATACATGCTAAAATTAACACACTCTAAGTAGGATTGACAATTTATGATTTTCATTAGGAAGATCGTAAGCGCTCCAACTAGGTAAGCTAAACTTGGACGTCAAATCAAAAAATTTAAATTGAGAATCCTTATAACATATATAAACTTTTACCAATAACCAAAAGATAACACCATTTCTCAAATAACGAGAAAATGAACCTGTCTAAATTTTAGACCTCTACCGATCGACGAATCCGTCACCCACGGATCCGTCTTTGATTTAGGTATATCCGTTCCTCAGTGTCAGCAGGTAAAGGCCCAAATTTGAAAATTTTGGACCACATATCTCTTACCCACAAATAAGTCACGACACAAAACACTCCAAACCCTATTAATTCATTATTCCTGCGCAAAATCAAGCCTCGAATCTTGAAGATTAACACATTCAATCACATAACCAACAATAGTTGAAAGTGATTTCATCTTGATTCCCTCTTAATTCTGACTCTAGGGTTCTAATATTGCATTAAATCTAAGTTTGGAGATTTTGATTTATTTGTTGTTTTTTGCATAATTAAGACTAGGATAGTATAATGTATAGCTATTATGATTCTTGTAGATGTTAATTTTGCATTATTAGGAGTAATTTCTCATGAAACTAAATTTTACAAAAACCCCCAAATTGATTTTCAATCAAAACTTCTCACAATAAGGAAATTCACAAATATTGATCATTTGCATTGCTAATACAACGCAAAAATAATTTTCATCATGCATTATGATCTCTTGAATGGTGTTCGGAATATATAACTCATATGCATTTTTGACACATTTAGTCTAGAGCCCAATCAAACTTAGGAGCATTTGGGTTTGCTTATTATTTTTTTGTCAAGTAAATTGTACCTATACATCGTTTGCATATAAACACACACTTAGATGTCATATTATTATGCCATACTTTCTATTTTGCTTTTCGTTTATTGAAATCACTAAATTTTTGTTAGGTACCATCATGCCTAGCGAATATCAACTTGAGCACATAAAAACCTTAAAATACACACCCAAAATCCACAAAGATGAAACCATGCCCAATCACACTAAAGAAATCTATATAAACCTTGAAAAATGCCCTATTTATGACGAGAGATTCATTGAACCCTCCGACTATCAAGACACCAACACCTTAGAAAAATTTAGTGCCATCAACTTTGATTGTCTTCTCACTCTAGATGAGGAAACTTGTCCTAGGTTTGTAATACAATTCTACAAAAAATGTTCATATCTAAAGAACAGATGATAGGGAGATTTTCTTAGGCTTTAAGATCATGAACCAATATTTCTGTTTTTCCTTACAAGACTTTGCCACCATCACCTATTTTCCAAATAATGGCATTTGTGTTTACACCGATGGGTGGTCACTTGATTCCCTTGAACCACAATTGGAAGAAAACTATCTATACAGCTCAACTCTTCCTACCCTTGAGGACATTAGGATTAAAATCCATCAAAGAATCAATGATAAAAAAAACCAAAAAGGGCTTGGATCCTAAACTTTTGAACCAAATAGAACCCAATGAACTCCTTGATCATTTGAAACCTTGGGAACTCATTCTTAGGTAAAATGCGTATTTTGCCATCATAGGAAATAGACACCACGTTCAGGCATGCATTGCCTTTATGTTATTGCTTGGAGACCGAGAGACCTTTCAACCTTGCTTACTTTGTCATTAAAAGGATGGACTTCTATAAGGAGTGTGTTGATAAGGTCTTGTTATACGACGTGATCTTAACTCGTCTCTTTAGGTATATCTTGACAAACATGCAAAATCCCTTTAATGATAGGTTTACCTTGCACCCTAGAGAAATGCCTTAAAACCAAAACAACCTAGAAGACCACCAAGGAAAATAAGAAATCTAGGAAAAGCCAAATGTGCTTAATTAACCTCCTCATCCTCGTCTTAAGACTCACCCCCTTTAGATGATGAAGGTTTACCTAGCACCAAACTCTCTTCATTATCTTTTTTAAGAGCTCTTCCACCTCGTGAGAACATGTCGGAGAGGCAAAGGGAAACAAGGGGGATGTTCAAGATACATGCAAGGGTAATGCATAAGATGGCCAAGAGTTTGAAGAAAGGATGTTTATGATAATATGTGATGTATGATAAACATCTAGATTTATGTTAATCTTATGATTTCAATATGTAGGATTAATATTGTTGGGTCAGTTCCTGAGCCCTTTAGTCTTAGTAGATTTAAACATAAAATCCCCTAAATATAATCTAGCTGAAGACAAGTTCATATTTATCTAGCTGAAGACAATTTCAACTTTTGTTTGTTGAAGACAAGTTCAGCTTTAGTTCTTCAGGTACTTAGAAGATCAAGCAGTATCTTCACTTCAGTTTATGTAGCGGTTCAAAAACTGAAGAAGACCTTAGCAAGAACTTCAGTTCAGCTTGGTTGGTAATTCTAAGCTAAACGATGTCGATCTCCTCTTAGAAGCTGAAACAAAATGTTTCTCTTCTAGAAGGTTTACAAGACGGGAAAAAGATAGCTTTATGTCAAAAGGAATAAAGCAAATCTCATTGGGAAAGATACTTCTAAAGTTAGTATAGAATTACAACCACTTGTTAGCCTTACTTTTTAGTGAAGCTAGCGTCTTACACGTGAATTGGACTAGACTTGGACACTGTGTGTCAATCAGGTGTCATTTATGTAAACTAGGAATAGTTTGCTTTTTCTTTTAGTATAAATACCCCTCATGGCTCTCCATGAGGGATGTTGGTGAATATTTGTATTTCTCATCTTTCTTTTCTTAGTCTAACATTTCACAAGTTTTCTCCAACCTCTCTCTAACTTTCTCTCACTACAACCATGTTTCATCTTATGTATTTTGATCATCCCTGACCTCTTGAATAAGGTGTTTTGATTCACGCTACAAGTGGTATCAGAGCTAAACGGGGATGTTTTGAATTGTGTGTTGTTTCGTGATTTTGTGCTTATTTCAGCTTATTTTAAGCTATTTTCGTAGCTTATTTTTAATGAAAAAGCCACAACATCAGTTTTTTTGCAATAAAGGTTCAATCCTTTTAGTGTATCATCAAGTCTAATGTATATCAAAAGAAAGTTTTTTGAATTGGTTGTTCTTTTCATGGCCCATCTATCAGCTTATTTGGGAGCTTATTGGGTCACAGCTTATGTTTCTTTGTTGGATGATGTCTAGTCATTTTTTGGTGTATGTCGAGTGTATTTCGTCCTTGTATTGGTCTTATTGGCTGGTCTACTGCTTATTTCAAAGCTTATTGGGTGGTTAAAAACCTTTTTGAAGCTTATTATTTATGGTGTTTAGATCTACTTATTTTTGAAGATAAGATCAAGGGTGTGTTTGTTGGTTTCTGTCACAAAAAAACAAAAGAAAGGACACAAGAACGATAGTACGTTTTTGGTTTTTTTTTGTGAAGGACACCGGATTAGCAGTTCTTTCATCAACCGGATTCTCAGTTCTCAAGGTTAACCGAACTCGTAGTTTTGCAAGTTAACCAAACTTGCAGCTTCTAGCTCAACCGAATACGCAAGTTTACAAGATTAACCGAACTCGCAGTTTCCAAGGTTAACCGAACTCACAGTTTATAAGCATAACCGAATACGCAGTTCGCAGTTGCAACCGGGTTAACACCAACCCAACCGAGTCAACTCGGTACTTAATGAGTTGAACGGGTTAACTCAACCAAGTCAAGGTCGTACAGAAATGAAGAAGAAAGAAACAGACTCGAGTTAAAACATTCCTCAAACAACACAAACAACAACAATCAACAACATCAGCCCTTCGTCACGTTTAAACTCAACAACAAATCCATCAAGTCTAACCTAACCCATCGTCACAAAGTATCTCATCTACATCTCCGTCAATCCACAACTATGACTCAAAAATAAATGATTATGATCTCAGATTCTTTGGCTCGTGCTTAACAATAAAACCCCTTGACCTTTAAAGTTCAATAACACGAAACAATTATCATCATAGATCTATGTGTAAGGTATAAAATCCCTCTTTCAATTTTCTAAATTAAAGATGACGTATAACAATCATGTTATAGTCATTCTTTGTTTCGATTGACACAAAAACAAAAATCACATGTCGACCCTACCTTAGACCCTCTAAAGGATCTTGTAGCCAAACATATTGATCTTCTTTATGATTTTGTGCTTGCAAAGTGCTTGATTATAACAAGATGAAGGGGGTTTGTGGTTCAAATTATGATAATGTTGGATTTAAAAGACTTCAAGATAATTCTTAGAGTTACTACTGCTCAGATATATATTAGAGCTGTCAAGCATAACTTAGTGTTGCTGGTAATACCAATGAAAATTATGCTAAGTAGTTAGTACTAGTAGTATAAAGTTACTACTGCTAGTTACTACTGTTAGTATAAAGTTACTGCTGCTAGTAGAAGTTAAGACTGCTCAAAGATGAAGACTAAAAATATACTAAGTAGTTACTACTGCTAGTTCTAAAGTTAGTACTGCTAGTGTATGTTAGTACTGCTAGAATAAACTTCTAAGTAGTTAATGCTGCTTGTGCTTAGTTACAACTGCTGAAAGGATTAATGCTGTCAGAGATAAGATCAAAGACATATCAGAGAAGAGATAAAGGTTGATTGAAAAACAAGAATACTTATGAAGATAAGTATCAATTATTTGTAAAAAAGATATGTATAAACTTATTTGTTTAAGAGATTGTGTTTACTTATAGAAAAGATCATAATCACTTGACGCATTTTGTATGCCCATTAGGATTTCCTTAGTGTATAAAGGAAACCTACGGCATAGATCTAGATATCAGTTTTCATATTAGTATTTATAGTTTGCATAGCAATCATAGTTATTATTCATATCTATTTTGTAACTCAAAATAGTATTTAATATATTGAAAGTTTAGTAAAGATCTTGTTTTTACTGTTTCTTTATTCTTCTTAGTATTGCAAACTAGATTCCGCATAGTTTGTGATATTCTCAATCTTAGTTTCTACTATAGTTGTCTTGGATTTATCCAATATAACTAAGCTTTAACAAGCTAAGTAAGATATGTTAAGAAGAGATCAACAAGTGGTATCAGAGCTTGTTAAGAAACTTTGAATAAGAAGAACACTATATCTACACAAGATCTCATAATCAAAGAGAAGATGGAATCACAGTCAGAAACTACCCAAACAGTGTCTACACTAAAACTTCCTATACTCAAAACAGGAGACTATGATCTATGGATCATGAGAATGGAGCAATATCTTACTCACACTGATTATGCTCTTTGGGAGGTTATTGTGAATGGTGATGCACTTATTGTTGCATCAACTAGTGTTGAAGGTCTTATTCCTCCTAAAACTGCATAACAAAAGCTGGCAAGAAAGAATGAATTGAAAGCAAAAAGCACTCTGTTGTTGGCCATTCCTGATGAGCACCTATTGAAGTTTCATGGAATCAAGGATGCAAAGACCTTATGGAAAGCAATCAAGACCAGGTTTGGAGGCAACAAAGAATCAAAGAAAATGCAGAAGACCATTCTAAAGCAGCAATATGAGAATTTTACTGCATCAAGATCTAGAGGACTGGATAAAACCTATGATAGGTTTCAGAATCTCATTAGCCAATTAGAAATTCATGGTGAAGTTATCTCTCTGGAAGATGCAAATCTATAGTTGCTAAGAAGTCTACCATTAGCTTGGAACAATATTGCTTTAATCATGAGAAACAAATCTGATCTAGACACAATGAGCATGGATGATTTGTACAACAATTTGAAGGTGTATGAAGCTGAGATTAAAGGCCAATCAAGCTCAAGCTCAAACTCTCAGAATGTGGCTTTTGTATCTTCAGAAAACACTAGCAGTACTAATGAAGCAGTTAATACTGCTCATGAAGTTTCTACTGCTAGTTCACAGGGACAAGCTTCTTCCTCAACTTATGCTGATGATGTCATGTTTTCCTTCTTTGCTAATCAATCTAATAGTCCACAATTGGACAATGAAGATCTAGAGCAGATTGATACTGATGATCTTGAAGAGATGGATCTCAAATGGCAAGTGGCCATGCTTACCATGAGGGTGAAGATATTCTTAAAGAAGACAGGAAGGAATCTGAATTTCAATGGCAAAGAAACTGTTGGCTTTGATAAGACAAAGGTTGAATGTTACAACTGCCACAGGAGAGGTCACTTTGCTAGAGAATGCAGGGCACCAAGGAATCAGGGGAATAGAAATGGAGATGCTCCAAGAAGGATTGTACCAGTGGAGACTCCTGCAAATGCCTTGGTTGTTCAAGATGGGATAGGTGGTTATGATTGGAGCTTTCAGGCTGAAGAAGGCATCACAAACTTTGCTCTAATGGCCTATACATCCCAAGGTTCATCAAGTTCATCAAGTTTAGACTCTGAGGTACATACTTGCTTTAAAGATTGCTTAAAATCATATGAAACTCTTCAAAAATAGTATGATCAACAGCGTGATGCTCTTAAAAAATCTAATATAGAAATTATAGGTTATCAATTAGGCTTAGAATCATTAGAAGCTAGAATTGTTGTTCATCAAAAAAATGAAGCTGTTTATGAGGAAGACATTGCATTTTTGAAATATGATGTTAAGGTAAGAGATAATTCTATTACATAGCTTAAAAATCAATTAGCAGATATTTGAAACTCAAATTAGAAAAGTTTGAAACATCATCTAAGAATCTAACTGATCTATTAAATAGTCAGATAAGTGTTAATAACAAGACTGGTATTAGTTTTGACAGTCAAATGACTGAGAATGAACTGCATGATATTCATAAGAATAATAGTGAAGTGTTTAAAAGTTCATCTGATAGTAGTGTAAATGAGATTAAAGAGGAAAATAATCAAGTAAATGACAGGTTCAAGAAGGTTGAGGGATATCATGCAATTCTTCCTCCCTACACTGGGAACTACATGCCCTCAAGACCTGACTT